>VMDR010019841.1:0-18011 GCA_007922815.1 Macrotus californicus | reverse complement strand
AAAAAGCTTTCAGCTCTTCACCATTGAGCATGATGTTAGCTGTGGGTTTGTCATATGTGGCCTTTATTTTGTTAAGGCATGTCCCCTCTGTCCCCACTTTGCTCAGAGTTTTAATCATAAATGGATGTTGGATATTGTCAAATGCCCTCTCTGCACTTATTGATTTGGTCATATAATTTTATCCTTCATTTTTTTATGTGGTATATCACATTAATTGACTTGTGATAAACAAAGTTGCACCCCAGGAATTAATCTGACTTGGTTATGGTGTATGATTTCTTTAATGTTTTGCTAAATTTGGCTTGCTAATATTTTGTTGAAGATTTTTGTTCATTAGGGATATTGGTCTATAATTTTTTTGTAATGTGTTTACCTGGTTTGGCTATTAGGGTAATGCTGGCCTTGTAAAAATGAGTTAGGATCCTCCTCCTCAATTTTTTGGAATAGGTTGAGAAGACTGGGTATTAATTCTTCCTTTAATATTTGGTAAAATTTACCTGTGAGGCCATCTGGTTCAGGATTTTTATTTGTTGGGAGTTTTTTGCTTACTAACTCAATTTCATTAGCAGTTATCAGTCTGTTCAGATTTTTTTTTCCTGGTTCAATCTTGGAAGATTGTATGTTTGTAGGAATTTACTCATTTCTTCCAGATTGTCCAGTTTGTTAGTATATGGTTGTTCATAGTATTTTCTTATAATCTTTTGTATTTCTGGGTTGTGGATTGTTATTTCTCCTCTTTCATTTCTGATTTTATTTACTTGGGCCATCTCTTTTTTTCTTGATAAGTCTGGCTAAAGGTTTATCAATTTTCTTTTTTTTAAAGAACCAGCTCTTGGTTTTAATGATGTTTTCTACTGTTTTTACAGATTCTGTTTTGTTTATTTCTCCTCTGATCTCTTTATTTCCTTTCTTCTACTCACTTTGGGCTTTGTTTGTTCTTTTTCTATTTCCTTTTAGTGTAAGGGTAGATTGTATATTTGAACTTTTTCTTGTTTCTTTAAGCAGGCCTGTATTGCTATAAATTTCCCTCTTAGAACTACTTTGGTTGTATCCTATAGATTTGGGTTGTTGTGTTTTCATGTTCACTTGTCTTATGCTATCTTTTGATCGTCCATGATGGTTGAGCTATAATTCAGTTGCAACTTTAATGTGGCCGTGAGAAGAAGCAAGCATAGCCTTTACCTACTCTGCCACCTTGACTGGAACACCAGTCTTTTGTATCATGCATTTAATTCAAGTTATTAAAACTTGAATATAAAAAGTATGAGGACTTCATCAAGATCATATACATCCTTTCTATTAGTACTTTATCTCTTTAAAAATAGTCCATAAAGTCAGAATGTAAATCACGTAAATTAGAATGACCAACATGGGTAAATTAGAAGGACTCTGTATTCGCAGTCTCTCAGTACGGTGCAGGCTGGCTCTGCATCAGGGATAGTTGGTCTTTACTGCAGTGAGCTGCTGACTGCTGGCTGAAGCATTTATTGATAGCATTTCATGATTCCTGAGCTTATGCATGTCTTCCTTTTTTCTTTGGTTTGTCTTTTTAAATTCTTTTTCTACCTTCTATTCCTGTTTGTTTCCATTTTTGTTGT
Source organism: Macrotus californicus (assembly GCA_007922815.1). NCBI lineage: Eukaryota > Metazoa > Chordata > Mammalia > Chiroptera > Phyllostomidae > Macrotus > Macrotus californicus. The sequence goes on along the minus strand of VMDR010019841.1, from coordinate 16,413 downwards.
TCTATATTAAAGAGACTAACTGGCCACATGCCCACTTCCTTCTTCCCAACTATCCCTGCACACAGCCCTGTCTGCCCTTTTTCTACCACCGTACTCCCCTACCTGAACTGCTGCTGGTTCCCACTCTTCCTGAGGCCTGATCACTCCATTTTGTTGGAGTCAATGAAACCTGACAGCCCTCTTACTGGAGCATGTCTAAGTAGATTTTTTCTTGCAGTCAAAGTTGCCTTAAGCCCTTTCCTCCTCCTTCCTCTGTTGTCGGTACCCAGAGGAATCCTCAGCCTCCATGGTGTTACCCAGGACATCAAAAGGGATACCAGCCAGCCTGAATGCTATGAAGCATCAGAATTTTTAGAAATGCGTTGACAGTTGGTTTAATTTTCTACTCTTTATTGGAATGATTCAGCATCTTGTGGATAAAACTCTTGGGCTACATTTAAGCTCCTTGTTAAGACCATTAAATGAATTTTGTCATGCAAGACAAGAAGGATTCACATTGATATTGCCACTAAACCCTGCCTATTTGGTAGGTTTAGCTGGATATAGGTGGTCAGGGATTTCTTTCTTTTATTATTTTTAAGAATGGCAAACATTTAAAATTGGGAAATAAAGTAGACTTTATCTTCCTGAAAGGAATGGCCGTAGAACAGCAGAAGCTTTTTCTATCTCCAGAAGGGAATTGTGGCAAAAGAATAGAAGCTTTATGGGGAATTACTGGCATTATCAAAGGCTTTTCAAAATAGACCTGAAATGAATAGTTGTGTGCTGGTTTTATTACTGCTTTGTGAGTTTACACTTTGTTTTTGTATGGTATTTTTCTCCCCGCTATGAGATGGTTGCTAGGACATGAGAGCAAATAACCTTTATTGTGTTGAATTTGGGACTAAACATAATTATCTTATAATTTGGGTTCATAGTGCTACTTTTTGACAGTTATATTATGAGCTTTTTGAGGAAAATTGAGCCCACATGCTGTAAGCTGCTTCCTATTCAGTTACTCTTCAAGTTACGATGTTTCTGCTCTCCCTTCCCCCATTCCTCTGCACTGGGCAGCCTCTGGACCAGATGTCGCTGGAGGCAAACCAGATGATCCAGTATGGGCACCACTAAGCTCCGGCACTGTCTCCTCTGAGAAGACCCTTGTTCCCAGGCAGCATGCTTTTCCAAAAACTCCATGGACATGAGACTCCAGGGTTGTTGCACTTCTCTCAGCAGAGGACAAGGGTGAGCAAACAGAAGTTTTGTAAATGGAGTCAATATTTCTAGCCAACTCCATGAGCATTTCAGAGAAGCTTTGCCTTCATTTCTGACTGGTCTTTAGTATGCAGCACCTCTTACCTAATCTATACCATCAGGGGAAGATAATGAGCTGTCAATAATTCTTACGTGCACCATGGGAGTACATGGCTCATAGAAATCCTTTTTGAAAAATGATCATCATTGTTCTCTGTTCCTGCCTATTGCCCTAGCAGAAGTTTGGGTTCCTCTAGAAGCAGTCCTTGAAATAAGGGTTGAAGTGCAAATGGTTTATTAGGGAGGCAATGCCAGAAAGTACCAGGAGGGGGGTGGGAAGTGACACAAGCACAGGAAGGAAGCCAGTAAGAGATATGTCACAGAGCAGGTTACTACTATAGGTGCACTAATGGGGCTCAGCTCTGCTGGGGCTTTCTGGGAGACAGTGTGTAAGACACACGTTGGATGTACATCACCCCAGGGTAAGGAAGATAGGATCTTTATATATCAGTTCCATTGGTCAATGGCTGTTTCTAGTGAGGGAGTGGGTGTTAATTTCCCAGCACTTCTACCTTGTGCATGGGCAGGGGCTACTGCAATCCAAGAAAGCTCTTGGACTCTGAGTGCTGGTGGTTGGAAGCCAAGTGTAGATGGCTGAAAGGTAAATGGCCATGGGCAGGACACCAACACATCTGTTACACTTCTTTTCTCGGAGTGTGTGAGAGAAGGTAGACTCTTCATCGCTCCTGAAAGTCACTAAAGCAATGGCCATTGGTAAGTGCCTTCTACATGCATTGTCTGCAAATCAGAAAGGTTTTTAGAGACTTATTAACAGGAAAGTGAAGTATTTCCCTCAAAATATTGTCTTCATATAGAAATACTAGGAATGGAACCAGTGGCCCAGTTCCTAACATAGCATCACAGAGGGGTCTTGGCGATGAGGAGAATTAAGCTCATGGAGTCTCTGTTGTGCACAGATGCCACCAAAGAGTGGAGCTGAGCTTCCCTTGAGAGGCATGTTGATGGATTTTGGCAAAACGGAATGCAGAACAGTTCTATGTCAAGTCTGCCTGAGGGGCAGCATGTACCGGTATCAGGTCTAATGACCATTTCTATGATTCCTAATTCTAGTCTCTGATATGTAAGTTGTGAGGTTTCAGAGCTAGAAAAAACTTTAAAGATTATCTAGCCAACCTATTTTCCTGATAAGTACGCTGCATTCCAGTGTGGTTAAGTCATTTGCCCAGAGTCAAACAGCTGGTGAAGAGCTGGGCTGAGGGGAGGGAGCCAGTCTTTTCCCACTTTGCTGTGAAGCTGATAAGTTAACGTAGCAGGATTTCTCATTGGATTCAGTGGAAGTAAATGTTCAGTTCCACAAAGATTTTTTTGAATATCTGCTCAAGACAGTGCAAGGCATTGTGGGGGTTTGAAGAATAAATATCCTCATCCTAGCTCTTAGCAATACAGTTGCGGAGAAATAACTACACAGCCTAGCAGAAGAGCTTTGTTTTATGTGGGTCCCTATGACAAATCGAGGCACTCGCTCTGCAACTCATGTTCTGATGAGCCTACTGCTGCCAGCAAGAAGTCCAGCCTTCCAAATCTGTGCTGGGACATGGGGCTCTAGGGGAGGCAGGAGAGAGAGAAGCTGACATAGTAAGAAAAGGCAGTAAACCCCCCAACTCTCAGCCCTCCTTGATTAAGATGACTGTGAGGACTGGGGCCAGTTGCCTGGAAGAAGATGCCCTGCCACCTGCAGCCACTTCTTGACGGCAGACTTGAGCAGGTTCCCAGTCTTTCTAAGGTTCAATCTCTCTAACTCTGACAATGCTGGAAATAACAGCATCTACAGTGTTGGATGACATGAAGACTACATGAGCTCATGCAAGTCATATTATCAGTACTCGATAAATCATTGTTGTCATTCTTTTCCCCAGTTGCTACCTTCTGTCCCACACACCTCCCCGTTTCTCCATCACTCGGTACAGGTCTCCCACCATCACTTTCCCCCCCGACTCACCTCTCACTCAAAATTTTCTCTCCTTGTTCTCATGCACTGTCTGCTAAGGCTTTTTGCTCCTTGCTTCCCAGCCTTCTTCACATCCTGTTTCCATTCTCTGCTCTCTGGTCTTTATTCCCCTTATGTTTCCGATTCATCCTCTTTTCTTATAATTTGTGCCCTTCATCTCACCTCTCCAATTCCTTTCCCCTGCAATTTCCTTGTTCCCATTCTACCAGCTTCTTGTTCTCTTCTCTGCTACTATTTTTTTCCTCTTCCAATTTACCAATCCTCTACCCCTTTAACTTCCCCTAGACTTGTTCTTCCAGATCCCATGTTCTATGGCCAATTCAGAACTCAGTCCCCTCCCCCAGTCTTTCCCACTCACAGCTTTGCTCCTGGAAGCGTACTTGTTTATTGTGCAGGCAGCCTCTGAGATGGCCATCCATGGTCCACACCTCCTGGTATCCATGCCCTGAGGGATTCCCCTAAGTTTCAGTAGGGCCTGGACCTAGTAACCTGATTCTAATGTCTATGATGACAATGATGGGATATCACTTCTGAGCTTAAGTTAAAAAGACTGTGGCTTCCATCCAGGGTGCTCCGTGGCCAGGAGGAAGCCAACTACCATGTTGTAAACTGCCCTATTGAGAGGCCCACATAGCAAGAAAGTGAAGTCTCCAGCCAACAACCGTGTGAGCAATCCTCCTCCGTCTGAGCCTCGAGATGATTGCAGCCCCTCTGACGCTGGATCATAGCCTGTGAGCGACCTCAAGCCTGAAGCACCCAGCTCAGGTGCTCCTGGACTCCTGACCCACAGAAACTGTAAGGCGATTGCTATTTGTTGTCATTAACGGCTACATTTTGGGGTTATTTGTTATGTAGCAATATTAAGAGTGCAGAGTTGTTTCATACAGGCCGTCATTCAGAAAGGTTTGTCTTCAATGACCTTGAGCAAATCCCTGCCCTTCTTTGGGTCTGTCCCTCCTCATCCTTGAGACTTGGGGGTTGCAGTCTAGGGTCCCAAGTCTCCTGTCCATGAGGATGTCATCTGTAATGTCACAACCAGGCCCATCTGTGCTACTGTTTAGCATAGGAAGCCCAGCTTAGACCTACACATCTTTGTATTTTAAGCTCCACATCTTTATATTTGCCTCACATTTTTCATTCCTATTATCTGAAGTCTGTTTCTAATTTCTGACAGGATCGCAGTGGCCTATTGTGTGCCTTGCTCTGCATGACATGCCAATTTCATTTTGAAGTCACGGCTATTGTCTTTTTCTCCGCTAATCTCTCTTGTTTTGTGAAATTCCAATAGAACGTGTGAACATAAAGAGTTGCCCTTGTGCCTGATCTTGGCACTGTGTGGCCCCCCAAACGGGTGGATGATAGACAGACAGCCTGTCGGCCACGGGGGCATCTTTTCTTGCTTAAAAATTTGCTTTTTAGATTGCAGCCTCCCTTCCAACTCGAGCAAAGACTGGAACATATTAAACAAAAGCAGAGCTGAAATTGGATGGAATGTCTCAGCCACTTCAATTCAGACCTCTCTTTCAGAGGGAGCATGTGGGGCAGGGGTTCGGACGTGCCCGATGTGTGATGCAGGGCACTAAGACTTCTTTCCATACCTTTCTCACACCATTCAAATTTGAAATGGGGTGACATATTTTTTCTTAAGCCGGACCTGTAACCCAGGATCCATCACTTATGTATGGTGTCCATGGAAACCAAGCAATGGTATGGGATCCCTTCTCACTGGGGAATTCCTTTTATGGCTCATTTCCGAAACCAGCATGGCCAGTACAGGAGTCTGCAGTTTCCCAGTTGCCTAGCAACCAGTTCCTATGCTCTAGTCACTAGGAAAAGCAGACAGTTTTTTAAAAGAGTGTCGTCAGAATCATATGTTACATTCTCTCTACTTTGTCTCTTTAGAATAAAATAATTAATGTGTGATAAGGATGCGGGAAAGGGCAACCACTCCCTGTTGTTAATGCCTCCACCGCTCCTGGTGGGCTGTTGCAGGCTGGGAGAGGGAGGAAAATGTTAGCGTGCTTTTGGCTGGTAATTAAGCAGCACAAGCCATCTGCACATTGAAAGCTCTACATTTTTCACGTCTCGTGGGGGCATCAAGTAAGTACAGGGCCAGCAATCTATGCTGAGTTCCCTCCCCCAAACCAGGGAAGCCAGACTCCGCCCACAGGTGTCATTGGGCAGTCTCTCCTTGGCTTATATTCCTGGGGATGGATGTGAGAGTAGGTTTGCTGGGTTTGGGGTAGAAAGGCAAGGAGACCATGTAGCCCCCTTTACAGCAGCAGTTTTCAACCAGGGGGTGATTTTGCCTCCCCAGGCTACATTTGGCAAGATCTACAAGTATTTTTTGTTGTCACAACTGGTGGAGGAGGCGGGGGCGTTACTGGGTAGAGAGACCAGGGATGTAGCTAAATGTCCTCCAATACAAAGGATAGCCCCCAACAATATGTCTGAAGTTGAAAAACCCTGAGTTAGAGGAATCAGAATATCCATCTGACTTAGTAAAAAATCAGCACTATAGCTGACTAAGAAAAATGTTGACAAGGTAAAAGGTGGGACTCGTCAAAATCCATTCAACAGATGCAACTCCGTCCGGAATTCTGTATGGCATGGAATTCCTCTGTCCCTACCAGTCCTTGACTTAGCAAAAATGAGGAGCTGAGAGCCCTCTGGGGTTGGTGGCAACAGAGGTAACCTCAGAGGGATCCCCCTCCAAGAAAGGAGAGCAGAGATGGACTGCTACCTCCCCTTCCAGGGAGGTGGCTTTGGCCTCAGACAGGTCTGACTTCACATACTGGCTCTCCTGCCACTCTGGGCTCTTAGATGTTTTACATAATCTAAGACGCAGTCTCCGCGAGTCCAAAATGGAAGTTAAAATGGGTGTTGTGAGAATTACGACATGGAATGCGCGAAATGCCTGCCCGTTACACCCTCCAATTCCCCTTCTTGTCTTAGCCCTAAGGACCCTAATCATCCCCTCTCTCCTATGTTCTTTGAACTTTTGAGGAATATGAACAAAGGCACAGCACCTATAATGACTGAGGTCATTTAGCAACGAGCAAAGGACAAAAGCACCACTTTAGGAATTTTGGCTGGTAGCCTTACACTAAATTTAGGTACGAAAGACAGATCGTGCCTGGGTTTCAAGTCCCAGCTCCTCCATTTTACTGGCGGTGCGACCTTGAGTAGTCACTGAACCTGTCTGAGGGGTTTCTCATCTATGAAGTGGGGATAACTATCATCTCTTGTGGTACTGATGTAAGGATTAAAAATAATGTATAGAGAAAATAATAATATATATGAAAGTGCTTAGCCTGAACTCATGCAGGCAATTTTACTTTTTTTTTTTAAGTGAGATTGGCATATATGGTCTTAACCTGAGATCTTGTCCACTGATATGAGAACGAAGCAGAGCTATGTGTTAGGAAGACACACTTGGCCTCCCTGTCATCTTCTCTGCAACAGTCATATTTCCCTCAGTAACCTCAGTTCCAGCAGCCATGACGTTATGTAAGCAGTTCTGAAGCTATTTCCATTTTCAGCCGATGCTACCTCTTGGGAGGCTGGGGGTGGGGGAAGGTGATGAGTTCATACATTTAGTAACCAGTTTTTACTGGGATTTGGTCTATGGTTATACTCTCCATACCTTTCACAGTCTCTAGAGGAGACTATAGCACATCTCCTTGTCAGTCTCCAGCCTCCACCCTGGCCTCAAACCGAAGCCCTTCCAGTCCCTTGATCATTTGAAGTGCCTGTGAACTCCATTCTTTCTTTCTTGAAATGCATCAACTAGAACTGCACATGCCTTACAAAGCTAAGGTAATGTTTTTGTATTTTTGTTCCTCATTCTTCCTAACAATTTCCAAAAATTGGTAGGCCTTTGGGGCTTCGAGTCTTGGCCGCATGCTCTGGCAATGAATCCCTAGTTCTTTTTCTGGGTCACAACAGCTGGTTAAGAGTGGCAGCATCTCAGCTCACAGTTTTACTCTTTCCTCTGAGCAGAATTACGGACTCTCTCCTGGAAGCCACCGCAATTGGGAAAGATGGCAGAAGGTGTTTATTGGTTGTGTGTTCGCCTAGGTCCCCAGAATGTTGTACGCAGCAGGTGCCTTGTCTCTGAAAAAGTGGCAGGAGCTGGAGCCACAGTCACCCAGAGCCGTGAGCAGCTGGAGACAGAACATCTTGAGGTTTACCAGGAGGGCCAGAAGCACTCAAAGTATGCAGAGGTCAGAACAGTGGCAAAGAATGAGTCCAGGGGGTCAAGGGGCGTCAGGCGGCCGAGTGGGGCAGGCAGCTTGTCTGGGATCCAGGATGACAGATTGGAGATTCAAAACAGGGCACCACTGGAGCCCTGAGACAAGGCAAGTTTTCATCCGGTGGGAACTGAGCTCCAGGAGTGAGAGCCGTCCAGCTGGGCCTGGCCGAAAAAGGGGCCAGGGGTCGGCAGCTGAAGGCAGATTCTTGTAACAATGAAGCAGAGGGAGAAACAGGGAGGGAAAGGGGTCAATGACTTCTTTGGGGGCAAATAATTGTTTTGCCTATTCCTGCAACACTAGTACAGTTTTCTAGAAGATCAGCCAGCCGGTCACTTAGGAAACGCTGAATGTGTACTCCATGGGTATCACACCGCTGTGTGGCCATTGCTTTCCCAAAGTTCCCGTAGACTGTTCCTGCTAATCTTGTGAGCCAAGAAAAACACGTCTATGATCATGAGGTTTGGGCTTTTTGAATTTTTCTCTTGGAAATTCACAGTGTATACTAGCATTTGAAAAGCTCTGAAAACTCCTTCGCTATAGAAATCGTTTTTAATGTGATGTTTCTCCAACACAGTTGACAACAGGATCCTTCTGTTACATAAAAACTGTGAACATCCTGTGGACACACCTTGAGAGTCAAAGTTTCAGAACATTCCCAGGCCCTTTACAACCTGGCCTACCCTTGTTTCCCAATTTTACCTTCCTTTATTTTTCCTACATTCCAGCCACACTGAGCTCTTCCCTTGCCCAGGCCTGTTTCACATTTCCTTCTTTCTTGTTACAACAGTCAATTCGTCATCTGCCCCCAAATGGGGAAAAGCTGAACCTTCTTCTCTTCATCCCCACCATCCATTCCTATCTATCCTTTAAGGCTCACCCAAGAGGGGACACTAGATCCGTCTCTGCACCAGCCTTCCTGTAACTATAAATAATCGTTCTCTCTTTTGATGTGATGTCACACAATATATTATTTTTAGGGCACTTAGCACTTTTTAATTTGTGTGTAGCCATTTGTGCCTTTCTTATGAGGAGACAGAATCCAGACCTGATTCATTTTCATATCCCTGCCCTCGAACGCAGCATATTTAAGGATTGCTCAGGGGAGCAGGAAGCATGATGCTCTGACCTCCAAGGTGGAAATACATTTCTCAATACTCAGGCCACAGTTGGTCAATGTCTGGCTCGCCTGCTGCCAATCCACATTCTCTTACCTGCCACAAACACATTCAGTAATTACAATGTGATTCCCCGGGGCCCCGAGGACACCCTTTCCCATCCTTCTCCACACCGTGCTCCCAATCGCCATAATCAATAGGTTAGGGTTGGCATGATGGAGGAAATCGAATCATCATCCCTCATCTGGACTTTTCCACAAATTAAAAGAGGAAAATGTAGCTGAATAGGGGCACTGTTAGAACTTCAGATCAGGACCGTCCATAACAGAAAAGAGCGATCAGCAAAACTGTTCATTATACTTTCATGTTCCTGTCTAGTCTCAAGGCTAATTATTTGTATAATTAACCTGTAACCAAATGCAAATAATTGATGAGCCTGATTTCTTGGAATGAAACATGAGTCCTGTGAAATGTAAATAGCTGTGAATTACTAACAGCTTTCCTCTACTTAGGCTTTCTAATAAGGCAACACCTGTAAATTACAGAAACAATTTAAGTATAATCTCATTTACATTTAAAAACCCCAACAAAATAAAACAATATGATACGTGTTAAAATGCACAGATAGAAGCACAGGTTTTTAATTCTCACTCCACCACTTTCTATTTGGGGGACGTTGGGCAAGTCACTTAATCTCAATTTACGCATGTTACTTATAAATCTCGGTTTCCGCTTTTATAAAATGGGTATAATGGCTGCCCCTTGCTCACGGAGCAGCTGTGAGAATTAAATGAGTGTAAAGAGTACATAATAAATGTAAGCCACTGTTTTTGTTACTATGCTTTTGTATTGCTTAGGGTTTTTTTTACATAATTATGTAAGAAACACTAGGGGGAGAGGGTACATATACAGATGTCTCTGTGTCTACGTGTTCCCGAAAGGCTCCCATGATTCTGCAAATAGCCCGCTGAAAAATAGCTGGGCTACTGGGGAAAAAACTAGGGTTGGGACAGACCACTCAAAATCTACGCGACTTTGTAAACAGAACACACAAAAAAAACAGAGCACTAACAAAAACAACGTCAAAACTGAAATATTAGCCCCACTAAACCTAAGCCTGTACAAACATTCGTGTGCTGTATCCCAGCCTTGAACCCTCAGGCTCCTGGACTTCTCTTTGAGATAAAAGTCCTGTTGGGGGGTAGGGGGGGAGACATTCATTCTAATAGCAACCTTTTTCATCAAAAGTAAACATTCCATTTAAGGAATGGTGTTCACCAATCCGTCATTCTGTTTAAAGGGAAATGTCTTTGCAGCTTCTTCATCTGCAAAAGGCTGGACGTGAGGGAAACATGGTGATTCTTAAAGTTCCTAAATCTGTCACTTTCTGTGGCTAAAGAAGGCAGCTCTGTGTACGCTCAGCTTTTCCTTCAGGCCTTCATAGCGTGCTGTTTCCTCTGTTAAAAGAGGTAATTACTGTGAGAAAGCTTGCCTCTGGTTGCTTCAGAACATTAACGTGCTAGAAAAAAATTTGTACAGGAACCAACATGGCTTCCACGTTGTACCAATTCCCATTTATCCGTGGCATGTGAGGTCATTCATACTTAAGAAACACATGTTGTCATAAAACAGTTTGTATTGAATATCTCCTACCAGTTGCCATGGTCAGAGCTAAATATAAACCATGTACTTCATATCTGCCCCTTAATCTATGTGGTAGCTTTCCTTATCACTGATATGTCTCAGGGACATTGAACAACTTGCCCGAGGTCACACATTTTTCAGTAGCAAAGCCAGCATCCCTGGCTGGAATCCAACTGACTCCAAAACTCATGTTCTTAGAGACCACACTAACCCCTTAACAGCTGATGGAGGCAGGAAAGCAGACAGACGTCCTGGCTGTGGTGATAAGTGAAAGCCTGCTTTCCAACCGCAAATCACTAACATTTCATCTAATTTAATCCTCACAACAATGCTGCTACTTAGGTATCCTTACCAGCACTTCATAGATGAAGAAACTGAAGCTCAGAGGAGTTATCATCGGCTGGTAGTGGAGCCAGGATACAAACCTAGCCCCTAGCTGGTTCCTCAACTGGGGCGTTTCTCCCTACATCCTATTTATGATGGTCTTTATAATTAAAGGCACCATCCCCTGGATACCATGATGAGTCTGCCTGCTCGTTTTAATAGAGCTATGTGAGCTGAGCACCGTCACTCACTCAGCCTCTTGTGTGATGGATTTCACTGTGCATACATACATCCGCACGGGCAGTCCTCACAGGGGCAGTTTATCAAACCTGTTTCATAGCACAGCCATAAAGTTCTAGCCTCTTTATTTCAGTGTTTTAAAATTTTTCTTTTTCGGATCCTCAAGATCAGCTCCAAGATGACAACCAAGGCAGACATCATGCCTCACCTCTGCACAACCACATCAAAATTACAGCAGAAATATAGAACAATCACCACCCAGCACCATCAGAAATTGAGTTGAATGGAAGTCTGACAACTACAGAATTAAAGAAAACACATCCATCCAGACTGGTAGGATGGGTGCAGATGCTGAATGGGCTGGAACCACACCCACATGTGGTAGATAAAAATTCTGGAGGGATATCTCAGGAGCAAGGAGTCCCAGTTCCACACCCCAGGGTGACAGTGCCAGAAAGATAAGTCCCCACAACTTCTGGCTGCAAAAACCAGTGGGGACTGAGTTGGTGAAAGAAACTGCTGGAGCTCCAAGCAGGTCCTCTTAAAGAGCCCACATAAAGACTGTGTGAGTCTGTGTGACTCACTCCCTCTGAGCTCCCAGCACCAGGGTAGCAGCTTGAAGGGCACCAGTGGCATAAAGGGAGGAACTGAAGTGTCTGGCATCAAGGAGAGAAGAGGCCATTGTCCCTTTTCTGAGCCCCCCCCACAGAGCCACTGAGCCAGTGAGGTGGTGCCATATCTGAGACTCCATCAACATGGCTAACACTGTTTGCCCAGCACTGGAGATCCTCAGAGACTCCACCCACCCAAGCTGCTTTTCCACATGAATGGCTGGTCTTAGCTCATGCTTCATAACTTCCTAAATCCTCTCAAACAAGCAACAGCTGGCCTCAGTGAGCCCCCAGGCCCAGCACTAACAGCAGCCAGCCTAGATTCACAGCTTGGCTTTGCCTGAGAATCTCCATGCCCAGTACAAGTAGCAGGCATCTCAGATTGCTTTATAGCTCAGGCAGGGTGGCCCCAGGCAGAACACAAGAGGAGGCTGACCTTGACCTGCACTACCCAGGAAATCCCAGGGCCAGTGCACCCAGTGGACGGACAGCTACAGACCATGCCAGAGCACCACCACCCTGTTACTCTATAGGTGATCCTCCATGGAGGGTGGGGGTTGGTGGTAAGTGGTCACAACCAATCCTGGCAGCTGACTGGCTTGGATAAGTTCCCTGCCATTGATCTACCAACAGCAACCAAAGCTCTACTACAAGAGGAGACTTTACTCAGCCCATATGAAGGGCATACCTCTAGTACCCAGCTTGGGTGATAAGGGAGGCTGTGCCACTGGATCCTATAGGAAACCTACTTCATTAGGCCACACTACCAAGACAGAGTCAAAGTAGCTCTATGTAATACATAGAAACAAACACAGGGAGGCTGCCAAAATGAGGAAACAAAGAAACATGGCCTAAATGAGTGAACAGATCAAAACTCCAGAAAAAGTACTAAACAAAATGGAGATAAGCAATCTCTCAGATGCAGAATTCAAAACACCAATTTTAAGGATGTTTAAGGAAATTAATGAGGACCACAACAGCATATAAAAGACCCAGTCAGAAACAAAGCATATACTAGTTGAAATGAAGAACAATTTTCAAGGAAACAACAGTAGAATGACAAAGCCATGAACTGAATCAATGGTTTGGAACATAAGGAAGCAAAAAACAACCAATCAGAACAACAAGAAGGAAAAAGAATAAAAAAAAAAAATGAGGATAGTATAAGCAGCCTCTGGGACAACTCCAAGAGGTCCAACATTCACATTATAGAGGTGCCAGATTCTGAGCAAGAAATTGGAAATCTGTTTTAAAAATAATGAAAGAACACTTCCCTAAGTTGGTGAAGGAAATAGACATGCAAGCCCAGGATTCTCAGAAAGTCCCAAATGATGAATTCAGAGGCCCACTCCAAGAAATATCAGAATTAAAATGCCAAAGGTTAAAGATAAAGAGAGAATCTCAAAAGCAGAAAGAGAAAAGAAGTTAGTTATCTACAGGGGAGTTCCCATAAGACTGTCAACTGATTTCTCAAAAGAAACTTTGCAGACTAGAAGCAATTGGCAAGAGATATTCAAAGTCATGAAAAGTAGGGACCTATCTAAGATTGCTCTACTCAGCAAAGCTATCATTTAGCAGCAAATGGCAAATAAAGAGCTTCCTAGACAAGAAAACCTAAAGGAGTTCATCATCACCAAACCATTATTATATGAAATGTTAAAGAGTCTTATTTAAGAAAAAGAAGAAGGTAAAAAATATGAACAATAATATGGCAAAAAAATTGTATCTATCAACAATTGAATCTAAAAACAAATTAAGCAAATGAGGAGAACAGAGACAGAATCATGGACACAGAGAACATTTTGATGGTTGCCAAATGGGCAGGGGTAATGGGTGAAGAGGTGAGGGAATTAAGAAGTCCCAATAGGTAGTTCCAGAATAGCCATGGGGATATAAAGTACAGTGTAGGAAATGGAGTAGCCAAAGAACTTATACATGACCCATGGACATGAATAATGGCATGAAGATTGCCTGAGGGAGTGCATGGCAAGGGTGGGGGGGGTGTGCGGTGCTGGATGGAAGAGACAAAGGAGGGCAAATAAGGACAACTGTACTAGCATAATCAATAAAATATAACTTAAAAAATTTTTCTTTTTGCTATTTAAATTTGCTTTTAAACATCCAAGGAAAATCATCTATAACCAGAAAAATATTGCATATTAAGGATCCAAGAAAAGACATTTATTAGGTGGACTACAATTTTTTATTGTTATATTTTTGAATTTGTAACTATTAAAGATTAACCATGAAGGAAGTATTAGTTTATTTTTAAATAATTGACAGAGCACTTCTGGTCAAGATGGCAGGGAAGGTTAATGCTATGTTTGTCTCCTCCCATGACCACATCAAAATTACAAGTAAATTATAGAACAACCATTATTGAGAACCACCTAAAGACTAGCTAAACAGAAATCCTTTACCTAAGGATACAAAGAATCCACAATGAAACTGGTAGGTGGGGAGGAGACACAGAATGGGCTGGTCCCACATCCAAGGTATTGTGATTAAGAAACAGGAGGGATACTTGAGCTGTGAAGGTACTCCCTGAGAGAGGGGTCCCATAACCACACCATGTTCCCCAGCCCAGGGATCCAGTGCTGGAAAAAGGAGTCCCCATAACATCTGGATGTGGAAATCAGCAGGGATTGCACCCAAGTGACATGAAGGCCTGGTGGAGTCCCAGGTGTTCCTCTTGAGGGGCCCACAAACAGATTCACTCATTCACAAATTCACTTGCTCTAGGCTTCAGTGTAGGACAGCAGCTTGAAAACCACCAGTGATATACAAGGAGGACTAAACTGACTAGCTTCAGGGCAAGAGCTAGAGGGGCAGGGGTTCAGGTAGCTCTCTCTGGGAGATGCCACTGCTCCTTTGTTGAGGGTTCCTCCCATCCAGGCACAGGTGGGTGCCAAATCTGTGCTCTCCATTAACCTGGCTAACATTGTTGCCTGCCCTGGTGATTCCTTGCCCCACCCAACTCACACAGCTAGCCCAAGCCACTTCCAGCAGATTGTCCTTATGAGTGGTTTGCCTCAGCTCATACTGCGGAATTTCATAATATCTCTCAAAGGTCCACAAACTCCATACAAGCAATGGCTGGCTGTGGCATGTCCTGTACTTCTTGCTAAGCCATCCCAAGCCCAACATAAGAGTTGACCAGTCTCAGCTTGAACTGTAGCTCCCATCAGGTGCCCCAACCCTGGCATAAGCTAAGGCCACTGCTAGCTTAGAATATGACTTCAACTAAGCACCGTAAGACTGGCACAAGTGGCAGTGGACCTCAACTCACACCCTGGTGCCCACCAAAAGGTCCCAAGCCTGGCACTAGTGGCAGCTAGGCTTGGTTTGCAGCATAGCCTCTTCCAGGTAACTTCAAGCTCAACACAAAGAGCAACCAACCACAGGTCACTTTGTAGCTCCCACCAGGTAGGCCCAAACTGGGCACAAATGGTGGGCTGACATTGGCCTGCAACAGAGCCCCTTGCAAGGGGCTTTAGCACCAACACACCCAGTGGATGTCTTCAGACCATAGTAGAGAATTACCCAACCAGCTCTACAAATGACATATACAAAGGGTGAATTTGGCTTGCACTAGAGTCTTGCTAAAGTAATTCTTGCTCCATAGGGTCAGACCCCACACAAAAGCTTGTCTGCTATACTCATGATTAATCCTGATTACCAATCATCCTGATGGGAATCTCATCCACTGATGTGCCAATAGCAATCAAGGCTCAAATACAACGAGAGGGTACACACAACACACACAAGGGACACACCTGGAGCATCTGGCTCAGGTGCCCAGAGAGACTCTGCTACTGGGCCCCATAGGACACCTACTACATAAAACCACTCTACCAAGATTGAGAGATACAGCAGTTCTACCTAATTCAAGAAACAAAAATGGGGAGACAAAGAAACATGTTCAGAATGAAAGAATAGAACAAAATTTCAGAAAAAGAATGAAATGAAAGGGAGACAAGCAATCTACCAGGCACAGAGTTCAAAACACTGGTTATAAGGATACTCAATGATATGAGTGAGAACTTCAACAAAGAGTAGGAAACATAAAAAGAGCCAGTCAGAAATGAAGAATACAATAACTGAAATGAAGAATATATTTGAGGGAATCAACAATAGATGAGACAACACAGAATTGAATCAGTGATCTGCAAAACAAGGTTGCAGAAAACACCCAATTGGAACACCAAAACCAAAAAGGAATCCTAAAAAATGAGGCTAGTTTAAGGGACTTCTGGGACAACATCAAGCATACCAATATTTGCAAAAAAAGGGGCACCAGAAGGAGAAGAGAGAGAGCAAAAGATTGAAAACCTACTTGTAGAAATAATGATGGAAAATTTTCCCTAACCTGGTGAAGTAAACAGCCATGCAAGTCCAGGAAGCACAGAGAGTCCCCAAAAAAATGAATTCAAAGAGGCCCCCACCAAGACACATTATAATTAAAATGCTAAAGGTGAAAGACAAAGAGAGAATCTCAAAAGCAGCAAGAGAAAAGCAGTTAGCTATGTACAAGGAAGCTCCCATAAGACTATCATCTTCTTATTCAGAAGAAACTTTGCAGCCAGAAGGGAATGACACAAAATATTCAAAGTGATGAAAAGTAAAAAAACGCGCACACACACACACACACACAAAAATTAAGATCACTCTACTCAAGCAAGGCTATCATTTGGCATCAAAGGAGAGATAGTTTCCCAGGAAAAAGAACACTAAGAGTTCATCAGTACTAAGCCAGTATTACAAGAAATACTAAAGGAACTTCCTTAAGTAGGAAAGAAATGATCAAAAATGTGAATCAGAAAATATTGAAATAGAAAAAAAATCTCACTGACAAATGTAATTACTTAGTAAAAGCAGTGGATCAATCAACTATAAAGCTAATACAAAAGTAAAAAGACAAAAGTAGGAAGATCATGTGTAATCACAACTGTAAATTAAGG
>VMDR010019840.1:0-18014 GCA_007922815.1 Macrotus californicus | reverse complement strand
GCATAGGGTAGCTGAGTGGATAAGAAAACATGATCTGCATATATGCTGTCTACAAAAGATCCACCTGAGAACAAAAGATCTACACAAGCTAAAAGTGAAGGGATAGGAAAAAATATCCTAAACAAATGGACATGAAGAAAAAAGCTGGGATAGCAATATTTATTTCAGACAAAATAGACTTCAAAACAAAAGCCATAACAAGAGACAAAGAAGGGCATGACATAATTCTTAATGGAGTTGTCCAACAAGAGGATATAACCCTTGTAAACATGCACCTGACATAGGAGCACCTAAATACATGTGGAAAATCTTGGAGGACTTTAAGAAGGAGATGGACAGCAATGCAGTCATAATAAGTGATTTTAACACTCCAATCTCAACAATGGATAGATCTTCCAAACAAATAAACAAGGGTATTATGGCATTAGAAACACTATAGATCAAATGGACTTAATTTATATTTATAGCACATTTCACCCCAAAAGAAGCAAGGTATGCAAATTTTTTTGAAATGCACATGGATAATTTTCAAAGATAGACCACATGGTAGGACACAAAACAAGCCTTAATAAATTCAAGAAAATGGAAATCATATGAAGCATATCCTTGGATCACAATGGCTTGAAACTAAAAACCAACCTCAAGGAAAACACTCAAAAAATATTCAAATACATAGAGACTGAATAACATGTTATTAAATAATGAATAGGTTAACGGACAGATCAAGAAAGAAATCAAAAAGTATCTGGAAACAAATGAAAATGAACACACAACAACACAAAACCTATAGTACACAGTGAAGGTAGTCCTGAGAGAGAAGTTCATGGCAATACAGGCCTACCTAAAAAAAATAGAAAAATCTCAAATAAACAACCTAACTCTGCATTTAAAAGAACTAGAGAAAGAACAACAAACAAAGTCAAGAGCTTGTAGAAGGAAGGAAATAACCAAGATCAGAACAGAATTAAATGACATAGAGTCTTAAAAAACAATTCAAAGAATCAATTAATCCAGGAGCTGGTTCTTTGAAAAGATAAACAAAACTGACATTTAACCAGACTCACCAAGAAAAAAAGAGAGAGCACACAAATAAATAGAAACAAAAGAGGAGAAGTAACAACTGGTACCACAGAAATACAAAGGATTGTAAGAAATTACTATGAACAACTATATGCCAGGAAACTGGGAAACCTAGGTGAAATGGACAAATTTCTGGAAACATACAATCTCCCAAAACTGAATCAAGAAGAATCAGAAAGCCTGAACAGACTGATAACAACTAGCAAAATTGAAGCAGTAATCAAAAAATTCCTGGCATACCAAAGCCCTTGACCAGATGGCTTCACAGGTGAATTTTACCAAACATTTAGGGAAGAGTTAACTCCTATCTTTCTCAAAATATTCCAAAAATTCAATAAAAGGAAATAGTCCCAAATTCTTTTTATGAGGCTGTATAATCCTAATTCCCAAACCAGGTAAAGACACAACAAAGAATACTACGGGCCAATATCTCTGATGAGCAAATCCTCAACAAAAGGTGTTAAAATCCCCAACAAAATATTAGAAATCCAGATCCAGCAATACATTAAAAAAGATTATATATCAAAATCAAGTGGGATTTATCCCAGGTATGCAAGGACAGTATAACATTCACAAATCAATGAATGTAATACATCACATAAACAAAATGAAAGACAAAAATCACATGACCATACCAATAGATGCTGAAAAAACATTTGATAAAATCCAGCACCCACTTATGATAAAAACACTCAGCAAAGTGGGAATAGAGTGAACATAACTCAACATAATACAGACCATATACAAGAAACCTAATGCCAACATCATACTCAATGGGCAAAAACTAAAAGTGTTTCCCTTAAGATCAGAAAAAAAGACAAGAGTGCCTGCTTTCACTACTTTTATTTAACAGAGTACTAGAAGTTCTAGCCACAGTGATTAGACAAGAAAAAGAAACAAAAGGCATCCAAACTGCCTGGGACTCTGTTGGGAAAAGAGGAAGTAAAACTGTCATTAATCACAGGTGACATAATAGTGTACATAGAAAACCCTGTAGACTCCACCAAAAGACTATTCGACCTAATAAGTGAATTTGGCAAAGTAGCAGGATACAAAGTCAATATTCAGAAATTGATGGTATTTTTGTACATCAACAATGAAATATCAGAAAGAAAAACTAGGGAAAAAATTCCATTTACTATAGCAAGAAGAAAAATAAAGTACTTAGGAATAAATTTAACCAAGGATATAAAAGACCTGTACTCAGAAAACTATAAAACACTGAAGAAAGAAATTGAGGAAGATACAAATAAATGGAAGCATATACCGTGTTCACAGATTGAAAGGATTAGCATCATTAAAATGTCCATACTACCCAAAGCAATCTATAGATTTAACACAATTCTTATTAAAATGCCAATGGCATATTTCACAGATTGAGAACAAATATTCCAAAAATTTATATGGAACCAAAAAAGACCCTGAATAGCCTCAGCAGTCCTGAGAAAGAAGAACAAAGTTGGAGGGATCACAATACCTGATATTCAACTATACTGCAAGGCCACTGTAACCAAGACAGTCTGGTACTGGCATAAGGACAGACAGATGGATCAATGGAACAGAATAAAGAGCCCAGATATAAACTCGTGTCTCTATATTCAATTAACACTCAACAAAGGGGGTCATGAGCATACAATGGAATAAAAGCAGTCTCTTCAATAAATGGTGTTGGGTGAACTGGACTGGTACATGCAAAAAAAGGAAACTAGACCACCAACTTACACCATACACGAGAATAAACTCAAAATGGATAAAGGAATTAAATATAAGTCATGACCCCATAAAAGTCCTAGTGGAAAACATAGGCAGTAACATTTCAGACATCCCATGTAGCAATATTTTTGCTGATATATCTCCTAGGGCATGGGAAATAAAGGAAAAAATAAACAAATGGGGCTACATCAAATTAAAAAGTTTCTGCACAGCTACAGAAACGATCATCAAAATGAAAAGGGAACCGACTGTATGGGAGAACATATTTGCCAATGATACATTGGATAAGGGTTTAATTTCCAAAATATCTAAATAACGTCCATGACTGAATACCAGGAAGACAAACAACCCAATTTGAAAAAATGGGCAAAGGACCTCAATAGACACTTCCTCAAGGAGGACATACAGAGGACCTAAAGACATATGAAAAAAAATGCTCAACATCACTAGTCAATAGAGACATGCAAATTCAAACAACAAGGAGATATCACCTCACACCTGCCAAAATGGCTGTCATCAATAAATCAACAAACAACAAGTGCTGGCAAGGATGTGGAGAAAAGGGAACCCTAGTTGATAGAAATGCAGACTGGTACAGCCACTGTGAAAGACAGTATGGAATTTCCTCAAAAAACTGAAAATGAGAAAGGGACATAAAGGAAAGAATGAACAAATGGGACCTCATCAAATTAAAAAGCTTCTTCATGGCTAAAGAAAACAGCATTAAAATGAACAGAGAGCCAACTATATGGGAAAACATATTTGCCAATGATACCTCGGACAAGGATTTGATCTCCAAAATATATAAAGAACTCATATGACTCCACTCCAGGAAAACAAAAAATCCAATTAAAAAATGGGCAAAAGGTTTGAACAGACACTTCTCCAATGAGGACATATAGAGGGCCCAGAGACATATGAAAAGATGCTCAGCATCACTAGCCATCAGAGAGATGCAAATTAAAACCACCATGAGATACCACTTCACTCCGGTCAGAATGACCATCATAAACAAATCAACAGACAAGTGTTGGAGAGGATGTGGAGAAAAGGGAACCCTAGTGTACTGTTGGTGGGATTGTAGACTGGTGCAGCCACTGTGGAAAACAGTATGGAATTTCCTCAAAAAACTAAAAATGGAACTGCTTTTTGACCCAGCGATTCCACTGCTGGGATTATACCCTAAGAGCCCTGAAACACCAATCCAAAAGAACCTATGCACCCCAATGTTCATAGCAGCACAATTTACAATAACCAAGTGCTAGAAGCAACCTAAGTGCCCATCAGTCAATTGGTGGATCAAAAAACTATGGTCCATTTACACAATGGAATTCTAAGCAGCAGAGAGAAAGGAGATCCTACCCTTTGCAACAGCATGGATGGAACTAGAGAGCATTATGCTAAGTGAAATAAGCCAGGTGGTGAGGGAGAAATACCACATGATCTCACCTTTAATTGGAACATAATCAACAAAAGAAAAAAGCAAACAAAATATAATCAGAGACATTGAAATTAAGAACAATCTAACAATAGCCAGAGGAGAGGGGTGAGGGTTTCCAGAAACTGCTATAAAGGACACATGGATGTAACCAAGGGGGAAAGTGGGAGCAAGGGAGGGAGGTGGGATTGGTTGAGGTGGGGGCGAGTGGTGGGGGGAGAATGCAGACAACTGTAATTGAACAACAATAAAGTAATAAAATCTTTTAAAAAATAAAGAAAGAATAAAAAAACTGAAAATGGAACTGCCTTTTGAAACCAGAAATTCCGCTGTTGGGAATGTGCCCTAAGAATTCTGAAATACCAATTCAAAAGAACTTGTGCACCCCTATGTTAACAGCAGCACAATTTATAATAGCCCAGTATTGGACACAGGCCAAATGCCCATCAGTAGAAGAGTGGATTAAAAAACCGTGGTACATTTACATAATGGAATACTATGCAATACAAAGAAAGAAGGAACTCCTACCTTTTGCAACAGTATGGATAGAACTGGAGACTATTATGCTATGTGAAATATGTCAGTTGGTGAAAGACAAATACCATATGACCTCACTTATAACTGGAGCCTAATGAAGAAAATAAACTGACAAGGGAAATAGAACCAGAGATTGGAAACATGGAACAGACTGATGGCTGTAGGAGGAGAGGAGGGAATGGTGGAAGGAAGGGGAAGGGACTAGTCAAAGCACATGTATGAATGGCTCATGGACGTGGACAATGAAGTGGGGATTGACTGTGGGAGAGAGTGGTGGGTTGGGTGGAGGAGGGAAAAAGGGAAAAAAATGGGACAACTATAATAGAATAAACAACTTTTAAAAAGTAGAAAAAAAGTACAAGTTGATCTTTGCCCCAGTAATTTGAGCTGCACCTTTATCATGCACTAATTTCCACGTCTTTGGATCTATTTGTAGTTTTTCTTTTAGTCTATTGGTCTCTTTATGCACCAGTACCACACTGTTTAAGTCATAGAGCTTTGCAATATTATGTGCTTTAGGTGGAGTTATAACTCTGTCATAGTTTTCATTATTTTCCTGATTATTCTTGGATGTTTGCTCTCCATATCAACTTTATTATCAACCTATATAACTCCATAAAAAAGCTGGTTGGTATTTTTTTGGAATTGGATATTTATCTCTTAAGTTGAGGAGAGCTGACATCTTTATAATGTTGAGTCACTCTACTCAAGCACAGGGAGATCTCTGAATTTTTTCAAGTCTACTTTTGTGTCTATCATGAGCATTCCATTAATGTTTTAACTAAAGAAGAGCCTGTAATGAAAGGTTCAGCACCCAAGGAGCCACTGGGCATCACTTTCAAACATGTACTAGTGATTGCTTCCTCAGGCTCTCTGCTAGGTCGTGTGGATACAAAAGTAAAACACCCGGTCCCTGCTTAGGAGGCACTCACAATGTAGTAGTAGGGGAACAGGTTATTAGATTGACAGTAGCAATGACTCTTCCTTTTTAAGGACAGCCCAGCCCTTTCACTAAGGATGAAAACGAGATTCAGTGTCTGTGAGACATCAAGGAGGGTGTTGAGACTGTTGGTATGAAACCTAGCTGGAAATTTCTTTCTCTATGTCACTTACACATTCAATAAGTTTTGTGTACAACTGTGCCTTGGAAGATAATTTAAAAGTCTAATTGTAAAGTGTTGAAGCCCTTCTTGTTTATGTGTCTAGTGAGATATCAAGTGGAATGTTGTAATTAGTTGACTTCAGGAGCAGCTGCTACACAGCAAGCCTCTCTTCTCAGATCACTTTACTTTCTGATGGTCATTAATAATTTGCCTAAGAAGGAAGCAAATCCCTAAAGACTTTTATTACTCTTCCCAGATTTGTCTACAAGTTCTTGCAACTTAACATGTGGCTAGCACTTCTGTTTCTTTCGGGGGCGGGGGGCGGGGGGCGGGGGACGGGTATATAATGGCAATGTTAGGTATCATTCTTATATACACTTAACAAAATATTGTTGCTTCCTAAGATGAGTTAATCACTTAAGATTTTACTGTGGCTCCTTCAATACTAATTCATGTCTTATTTGACCCCATGTGGAAGTAGAATCAAACAGGATCCTGACTCAACTGTAATTCTGTGGGAAATTAATGAACTCTTTCAGGATTGTGAAGGCATATGTACATTTTAACTTCTGGGCTGTTCTCTGGCCAAATAGCTAGTATAAAATTCTGTCTTGCATTCTCCTCATTAAGAATGAATTCTAGGTTTCAAAATGGAACTAAGGTAATGGTGCAATGCCCAAGTGGACGAAAGCTTCTGACTGCAGAAACAGCGGCTGTGATGCTGATGCTACAGAAGGGAGAAGGGACAGAAAAAGAGTGGAAACTATCCTCATCCATTTGATTCTTTCTCATCTCAGCTTGAAAGTAAGAGGAGACTTGGCTACAGCTTTTCAAAAAGCAAAGACCGTTTGTTCAGGGAGCCTAAAAATCCAACAGGGAAAGTGACAGAATATAGTCTTAGAAGCTTTTCAGAATGAGAATCAGGCAGCTATTATTCAAACATAAGCTTAAAGTAACCTGACATGCCACTTGCTGAAGAATAACTTATAGAATTCTTTTTTCCCTCTTGTTAACTTTATGCCTTTCTCCTCTGCACAGCACCATGGTCGTTCTGTTAAATCTATTCACTCCCCATCCTCCGCACTCAGCGCCCCCTCTGCCAAGGCTCTGACCCCTTTCTCCACACTCACGTGTACTTTTCCTCTTTCACTTTCTTTCAGTTACATAGTAGTCTCTGAGTCTTCCTGGTTTGTCACCATCCTCAGTAATCTTCAAAGCTGTTCTTTTTTTATTCTTATCATCATACATCCAAAGATCACCTAAGATCACCAGTCAAATTAGTTAATCTTGCCAGTTTGCCTCCGGTCATTCTTCTCAATCAGGAGTATTTATTCCAAAATAATAGCTAAGGCTTACATAATGATATAATTTAAAATCAGAAAATTTCAAACTCATGCAAAAGTGGTGCTACTGTGCCAAAGGCTCCATAAGTACTGACTGACAAGCTGGGAAATGTAAACTATGACTGAAATATGAATTTTTGCATTATATATATATGTTTATTGAATATGGCCAATGCCTTCTTTGGAACTTATGGAAATGACATAAACTAAACACATGCTAATATCTTAGTTTCTCACAGGAAAAGGTGATTTCATCATTGGAAGAACTTTTAAAAATGTATATTCAATTCTACTAGCTTTAGAATAACTTCCAATAGAGATGCTTTGTTAAGAAGATTAGAAATAACTGTGGTTGTTACCTCCAACCATCTCCAAGATTCTCAGATGTCCTTTGTGGTTCACTAAGAAAATGCATTAAATGTAAAAATTTTTATTTGTAGACTAGGTTCTCTTATCTGACTTCTGTTTTGGCTCCTTTTATTTTGTTTTGTTTTATTCATTCATTTATTATTATTTATTTTAACTTTAAGAAGAAATTGTCTCCCCTTCTGTTCTAGTAGCAAATATACTGGGAAACATTGGCCATAAGGCAGAAGCAGACAGTGGGCAGATTTATGGTGCTGAGGGTTGTGTGTCAGTGACTTGAGGCATAGAGGGAAGAAGGGAAATAGCTCCCCTCTTCTTCCTACTTTTTCCCACTAGGGCCCAGGCTGACCAAATCCAGCCAGAAACCAGATGGTACAGAGGTCAGTACCCCAGCCCCACCTCCCTGGAAAGGAGCAGAGTGAGGGGAGGGCAAGGCATGACTGAGAGAAACAAGGCCTGAGTCCAAATCCTCAGGGGTCCCATCATCGAGTAGCACTATGACACCTGTAGTAACTGCGTGAGACACCGCTCAGCTGGCATCAACCAAGAGCTCTTGCTATCCAATTGCTTCATGCCAGTATTGTGGAGCTTTATTTTAAAATGAGTAGATTTATTTGTAAACAAAGATTTTCTTTGTAGCTGGGCCAGCAGGATTTCATAAAGGTAATTAAAGATTAGTAGTCATCATCATTTTCACAAAATTTAGACTCCTTACAAGTTGTATGCCATCTGCAATAATAACTTGAGAATACTGTTAGGTAAAGTAATAATTTAGGGCCTCAGATGGAAACTTGATTAATGTTCCATGGAAATTTACAAAAAGTAAACTGTTCCTAATCATCTCTTCATCCTAAATTATAAGGATGTCAGAGAAGGAGAAAAAAGGAATATATCAAGATATTTTTTAGTTTACAAAATTGTTTTCATTTAACCCAGGAAGTAAAATAACCTTTCTCTACTGGCTTAGTTTTTGTTCTACTTCTACCACATTTTTGATGGCTATATAAAAAGTATGTGTGTGTGTACTCTTTCAAGTCATGTTAAATCGAAAGGCTATTTTATATGTCTACTTCCATGTAAAGGTCACCCCTAATTCTACAGGTTTCATTTAAAGTTTCTAGTCAAGCTCCACTTTCTTCAGAGCACTGAAGCCCAAAGAGAGCTATTCTTGACCTTTTTATTGACCACCTTTTAAAAATTATTCACCTGAGAACCATATGCTGCTAAGTATATTGCCTTATATATCTGCCTTGCATATTTTTTAAACTCTTGAACTCTACTTTAACATTTGGGCCTCCACACATTTTTTTCTCTGAGAAGGTTTTATGCTTACTGAGCACCATACCTTCTCTATTTTCCTCAGCCCCTGTACAGTGTCCGCCGCCGAGCTGGCCCTTGTTAATCAAGGAGAATTCCTGACCGTGCTAATTCTCTAAATTCCTAGCAAGAACTCTCTCTTCCTCATCAGAATTTCTGTGATATCAGAATTGCTCTGCTCCCAAATCTGGAAGAGGGTTGTTCTCTCTCTAATGAAATATGTAATGATTTCTTTAAAATAATAAAGCAGTTCATGGTAGGTAAACAGCATGTTTTCAAGGCTGGGTGCTAGATCTGCAAGTGCCCTAACCTCCTAAAATAACTCATCGGCCCCTTGGCAAATAGGTCACCCACTGTTCCTTTCTCTGCACCCTCAGCAGAAAGTAGCTTTTTGGAAGTCTCCCTCTTAGCCCCTAAAGGTGGTAACTTCAGGACAATCCAGCTCCTGCTAGATTTGATTGGATATGTGTAAAGTCTCCTGCATAACAGCAGAAGTACAACTTCATACCTGCTTTAGTTTCATTTAGTTAGTTTAGTTTGAGTTTATTGTATTCGTCAGGGATCTCCAGGGAAACAGAACCAATAAGATGTGTGTGTGTGTGTGTGTGTGTGTGTGTGTGTGTGTGTGTGTGTGTGAGAGAGATTTTAGGGAATTGACTCACAATTATGGAGGCCGTCAAGTCCAAAATCTACAGGGTGAGCTGCAGGCTGGGGACCCAGAGAAGAACCTATATCGCAGCTCAAGTCTGCCATCTGCCACAAAGTTCCTTCTTGCTCAAGAGAGGTCAGTCTTTTGTTCTCAGTGGAAGGCCTTTAACTGATTGGATGAGGCTCATCTATTATGGAGGATAATCTACTTTATTCAAGTCCAACAAATTAAATGTAAATCTTATCCAAATCACCCTCTCAGAAACATCCAGAATAATGTTTCATGAAATATCTGGGCACCATGACCCAGCCAAGTTGACACATTAAAGTTGCCATTACATTTTTTTTTTTAATTTTAACTGCGGGTTCCCCAATACTCCCTTGCTCGATGTGAATTTCATCTGCTGAAGAGCAGGGACCCTCTGCAATTGTCTCGGTAGGACCCACCCAGCTCCACAGATGAATGAGTGACTACATATGAGTAAATACATCGTATTACTGGCATCTGCCCTCTTTTTTCCCCACCCCTCCCACTCCCAGTGGCGTTTTAGGCAGCATCTGACTTGACAATAGTCTCTGATGTTTTTTGTTTACCCACCACCACACACCTGATGCCCCACTTGTAGGCCATAGCAGCAAATATTGAAAATGGATTCTAAATATGCAATATATAAATAAACTGATTTCTCATCATGACATTGGTCAAATAATATTATGCTGCTTATACTGTCATAGGAGGCAGGGACTGTGTTTGTTATTTGAAAGGGGACTCTAAGCACAATTAAGCTTTTAACACCTTTCTTCTTCTTTCTCCTCACCCTTGTCACTCATCCTTCATGCACACACACACCTTTCTTCCTCTCTGTTCTCCTTTTTGCCAAACTTTTCTCTACCTTAGTATTTTCCCCCAAGGAAGTAATGTTAATTCTAGGATTCAAATGGAAGTGAAATGGAAGTAATGTTAATTCTAGGATTCAAACAGCTTTTTGTAAATCTCTCTCATCTTCAGTGAGGACTATCAGTGGTTACCTTTGCCTCTTACCTTCCCTTTTGCTTCTTCCCCAGAGGTAACTCATTGCACTGTTCACACTCGCAGGTTTCAGCGTCACATTCAGGCTTGTGGTAGTCGTGACACTTGGGTAGCTGTGGAAATAAACACTGGGGTTGATGCCCAGCACATAAATGAAACAAGGCAGTAGAACTAGAAATCACTTAATGTGCCCAGTCTTTACAGCTTTATTCCTTTGGGGCTACTTTTTCTCAGATCAATATTTACAGATGGAGTCTGAATATGCAGAACAGTTGATTTTGTTCTTGAACAGGAAATGGATGAAAATGTTTGCAAAAAAAAAGATTCATAATTGGTAGATGCTTTTTGACTAATGATTTTGAAAGAAAATGCTTATGCTGCACTCTGGTATGTGTTTTCCTTCCTATGAAAATAGCATAACATGTAGAAAACTCAGAGAGAAACAAGCCTGTAAATGCATGTTTTTACATGTGGGCTGTTTACCTGGTTTTCTTGCTTTGAACACTACAGTCTTGACTAGCAAATGCGGTAGGACCCTCCCAGTTTTAATTTTTATCCAAAATACTGGATTTTTACCTTCTTAGAGTTTCACATCTCTTTGAGGGTCTCAAGAAACTATGGACTGCTTACCTAGAAAAATTCCCGTATGAACATGAAATTTTGCATAGACCTTTAACCTGGACCCAAAGATCTCACTCGTGTCTACCCACAGGACTCCAGTTAAGAGACCTCAATCTATGACAAGGGATTTTGCTTACTCCAGACTTTATAAAGGTTTAGTCGAGAATGGCTGCACTCACTCATATTATGAGAAATACTGTATGTCACACTAAATTATTAACCTAAAAACGAACCTCAAATGAATGGCTGTGTTTGCCACAAACTTCCTGTTCCCTTCTCACAAAGACCTGGTGAGTCTAGGGAACAGTCTCTGCCCTGGGACAGCCTAGATTCCGTGGTCCCTCCAACTGTAAGAGGACCTGGGGCTTTTCACCATATTCCTCTGGAGCCCTATACATTTTCACATTGAGAAGCTAACTTTCACTCTTATGCACTTGTACAAATTCTTTTTAACTATAAACTCTCTCAATGGTATTGAATTTTTTTTCTCTCTCTTAAGAAAAATGCCAGCTACCAATAAGTTCCCAAAGGACATTTCTCTCTGTTTGCAGGAAGCTGCGGTTTATGACCTATCTCTAAATTGAGTACATTCTCTCCTTCTTTGATCTGTACTCTTTACCATCCTTGCTGGTTGGGAGAAGTTTTGAAACACCTTTTGGTTGAAAGAGTATGTTTGTACTTGGGGTTTGAACTAAAAACAGATCCTTTTCTTTAAATGGGGTAGAAATGTGGAAGCCATGACACCGCCTGTCCCTTTCCATCACCAGCTGATGCACCTAAGGGTCTGGCCCGATAACATCACCATGTTTAGTAGTCCATGGCAGATGGAGCAAAGAGTGTAAGCAGAAAATAAACTTAGCTCATTTTGTAGTTATCCAGTCTTATCTCACACCTTCTAATTCAGATACTTTTAAAAGTTTGCTTCAGGCTGAGGTTTATAAAGCAAAAGTATTACGTTGTGAAATATTTTGAATTCTGTATCCAAGCAAATAAAAGTCAAGAAGGCAAAAATTATTTCTAAATGCTGTAAGTTAAAGACATTAATATATTCATTCATTCTTTAATCCATTTATTGTGTTACATGATATAAAGTAAATATGAGGGAAGCCTTCTTCTGACAAGTTATTGAATGACAAAAATAAAGATTTTAGGCAAGAGGCAGCCATTACTTTGAGTTAAATGTACATAACAGGCTTCATGGAATAAAATATCAATTTCAAGCTTCCAGTGATTTAACTATCACCTCTTAGGATCTGGGAGAAGCTGGCTCCAGCACATCATATATCAAGTGTTTATCTACTCAGCTCTCTTTTCTGTTTCATTGGTCTATTTCTCAATTCTTAATTAATACAGATGAATCATAAGTATTTGACAGACTAAGCCTTTCCCTTTTATTCTTTTTTTGGGGGGTATTGGATATTCATGGGCTTTTGTTTTACTCATGAAAAAGAGCTACTTAGAATGTATTGTTCAGGTTACACTAAAACTCCTAGTTTTTTAAATTATATTTTATTGTTTATGCTGTTACAGTTGATCCAATTTTCTCCCTTTTCCCCCTGGACTGAGCCCCCCTGATTCCCTCAGGCAATTTCCACACCATTGTCCATGTCCATGGGTCATGCAAATATGTTCTTTGGCTACTCTATTCCCTATGCCGTACTTGAATCCCCATGATTGTTCTATAACTACCAATTTGTACTTCTTAATCCCTTCACCTTTTTTGCTCATCCGCCAACTCCCCTTCCATCGGGCAACCATCAAAACATTCTCTGTCACTATGATTCTGTTTCTGTTCTGCTTAATTGTTTACTTTGTTTTTTAGATCCAATTATTGACAAATATGTATTTATTCCCATTTTATTTTTCATATTTTTGATCTTCTTCTTCTTAAAGACCCTTTAACATTTCATATAATGCCGGTTTGGTGGTGATGAGCTCCTTTAGCTTTTTCTTGTCTGGGAAGTTCTTTAACTGTCTTTGATTCTAAATGAAAGCTTTGCTGGGTAGAGTAATCTTGGTTGTACATCCTTATTTTTAATCTCTTTGAATATTTTTTGCCAATCCCTTCTATCCTGCAAAGTTTCTTTTGAAAAAACAGCTGACAGTCCTATGGGAGCTCACTTGTAGGTAACTAATTGCTTTTGTCATGCTGCTTTTAAGATTTTTTTTGTCTTTAACCTTTGGTCTTTTTATTATTATGTGTCTTGGTGTTGGCCTCTTTGGGTTCATCTTGTTTGGGATTCTCTGTGCTTCCTGGACTTGTATGTCTATTTCTTTCACCAAGTTAGGGAAGTTTTCTGTCACTATATTTCAAGTAGGCTTCCAATTTCTTGCTCTTTCTCTTCTCCTTCTGGCACCCCCAATGATGCAAATGTTGGTATGCTTGAAGTTGTCCAGAGGCACCTTAAACTATCCTCATTATTTTGGAATCTTTTTTTCCTTTAACTGTTTTTGAATGGTTGTTTTTGCTTCCTATTATTCAAATTGCTGATCTGATTCTTGGCTTCATCTACTCCACTGTTGATTCCCTGTAAATTGGTCTTTATTTCAATTCGTGTATCATTCATTTCTGACTGGATCTTTTTTATGCTGTTGAGGTTCTCACTAAATTTATCCTTATAACGAGTGTTTTGAACTCTGCATCTAGTAGATTGCTTGTCTCCATTTCATTTAGTTCTTTTTCTGGGGTTTTGTTCTGTCCTTTCATTTGGGCCATGTTTCTTTGTCTCTTCATTTTAGCAACCTCCCTGTGTTTGTTTCTATGTACTAGAGCTGCTGTATCTCCCAGACTTGGTAGAGTGGCCTAAGATAGTAGGTGTCCTGTAGGGTCCAGTGGCACAACATTCCCTATTAACCAAGCTGGGTACTCAAGGTATGCCCACCATGGGGGCTGTGTAAACCCTCCTGTTGTAGTTAAGCCTCAATTGCCTTTGGCATGTCCAAGGTCAGCTACCACCTGTGTTCTGTCAGGTTCACACAGCATAATCTACAAAGTACTCGAGACTGCTGCTATTTGTGCTGGGCTTGGAGATGCCCAAGTGAGGCCAAGCTGTGAACCAAGTCTAGCTGCTGCTAGTGCTTGGCCTAGGGCAACTAAGCAAGAGGTATGGGGTTCAGTGAAGCCAGATGCTACTTGTTTGAGAGAATTTAGGAAAATCTAATGCATGAGCCAAGACAAGCCATTTGTATGGAAACAGCTTGGGTGCACTTGAAAGTTGGGCAGGGACTTGGGGACTCACCAGGGTGGGCAAAACCATGAGAACCAGGTTGATGGAGTCTTAGATATGGTGCCTGTGTGCTGGCTCTGTAGGGGGAAGGCTCAGAAAGGAACAATGCCTCTGCCTGCCTTTCTGTCTAGAAGAAAGCTGTCCCCCAGCTCTCATCCTGATGCCAGACAATTCAGCTCCTCCCTGTATACCTCTGATGCCTTTCAATCTGCTGTCCCCATGCTGGAGTTAAAAGGGAGTAAATCCAAGTGCATGGGCCCTTTAAGAGCATCTGTCTGGGACTTCAGAAGTTTCTTTCTTCTACAGCCTTAATCCCCACTGGATTTTATAGCCAGAAGTTATGGAGACTTATCTTCTTGGCACTCGAACCCTGGACTGGAGGGCCTGGTATAGGGCTGGGACCCCTTGCTCTTGAGATATTACTCCTGATTTTATCTGCCACAAGTGGATGTGGGATGGGCATATTCTGCCTCTCTGCTACTCCTACTAATCTCCATGTGCTTTTTAAATTTAATTCTATAGTTGCAGGACTTTCATTCAGCTTAGTGTAAGACAGTTCTGTACGATGGCTGCTCTGTAGTTTAGTTGTGATTTTGATGTGGTTGTATGAGGGGGTGAGCTATGTTTACCTACATTGCCATCTTGACTGGAAGTTTCCTCTATTTGCTTTTTGTTGAAAATTAATTAAAAACCTTGTTAAATGAAATTAATTTGGATTTAAATAAGAGGAAAGACACCCCATGTTCATGTATTGTTAAAATGCAATATTCAACAAATTGATCTACATAGTCAGCATAATTTCTATCAGAATATCAGCTGGCTTCTTTGTGGAAATAGACAAACTGATCCTAAAATTGATATAGAAATTCAATCAACCCAAAATAAAAAAAAAAAACAATCTTCAGAAAGGTAGAACAAAGTTGTAGGACTTGGACTTCCTGATTTCAAAACTTACTATACAATTGCAGCATTCAGGATTATGTGGTACTAGCATAAGGATAGACATATAGATCAAGGGAATATAATTGGAAACTCAAATATCAGCCCATGACTCTATGATCAATTAATTTTTAACAAGGCTTCCCAGGCCATAAATAGAGAAATATTAGTTTTTTAAACAAATGGTGCTGGGACAAGTGGATAGCCTCATGAAAAAGAATGGCGTTTGACTCTACATCACACGGTACACAAAAATTTACTAAAAAATGGGTCAAATACCTAAATGTAAGAGCCATAATTATAAATGTCTTAAAAGGAAACATAGGAGAAAATATTTGTGACCTTAGATTTTGCAATGGATTTTTATTAATGACATCAAAAGCACAAACAACAAAAGAAAAAAAATACGTGAGTTGGACTTAATCAAAATTAAAAACATTTGCGCTTCAAGTGATACTATCAAGAAAGTAAAGACAACTTGCACAATGGGAGTGAATATTTACTAATCATATGTCTGATGAAGATTTGTTTCTAGAGTATAGAAAGGACTCTTTCAACTCAATAATCAAGGAAAAATAACCCAATTTAAAAATGGTTAGATGACTTGAATAGGCATTTCTGCAGTACAGATATACAGATGCCAGTAAGCACATAGAAAGATGCTCACCATCATTAGCTATCAGGGAAATGCAATTTAAAACCAAAATGAGATATGACTTCACACCCACTAGAATGGCTATAATCTACAAGTTAGATAAATGTTGGCAAGGATGTGGATAAATTGCAAACTTCATACAGTGTAAAATGGTGCAGCCACTCTGGAAAACACTGTGGCAATTCTTCAAAACATTACACACAGAGTTACCAGTTGACCCAGCAGCTGCCTTCTTAGGTATCTAACCCAGACAATTGAAAATATATGTACACACAAAATACTTTACACAAATTGCATAGCAGCAATACGTAATAGCCAAAAGCTAGACCAACCCAAGATCCATAAACTGATGATTGGTTGAACAAAATGTGGTTATATCTATGCAGTGGAATATTATGTAGCCATACAATGTGATAAAGTACTAAAAAAAGTTGTAACACAAATGGACTTTGAAAACATAACAAAAGAAGCCTGCAAGGCTGCAAGGAAATGAAAGGCTGCAAGGAAAGTCAATGTATGTGAAATATCCAGAATTGTCAAATTTATAGAGACTGACAGCATATTAAAGGTTGCTTGGGGCTGGGGGCAACGGGGAAATTAACGAACGATTTCAAAAGGATATGGAGTTCCTTTCTGAGGTGATGGAAATTTTCTAAAATTGATAGTGGTGATTGTTGCATAGTTCTGTGAATATTCTAAAAACCACTGAGTTGTATGCTTTAAATTGTATTGTATTGAATTATATCTCAGTAAAGCTGTTACAAAATTTAAAAAAATGAAACAAAATCACAAAACCCTGAGTGATTGTTAATTTTATGTGTCAACTTGGTAGGCCAAATTCAGATATTTGGTCAAACACTAGTTTGAATGTTGCTCTGAAAGTATTTTATAGATTCCATTGACATTTAAATAAGTAAAATTTGAGTAAAGCAGATTACCTTCCATAACATGGGTCGGTTTCACCCAAACAGTTGAAGGACAAAAAAGATTGATGTCCCCTAAGCAACAGGTCCGACAGACTGCCTTCAGACAAGCCGCAACATCAGACTCTTTTCTGAGTCTCCTGCCAGCCTACCCCTAAGCAACAGGTCCAACAGACTGCCTTCAGACAAGCCACA
This sequence comes from Macrotus californicus, assembly GCA_007922815.1. Classification (NCBI taxonomy): domain Eukaryota; kingdom Metazoa; phylum Chordata; class Mammalia; order Chiroptera; family Phyllostomidae; genus Macrotus; species Macrotus californicus. Next base: position 879 of record VMDR010019840.1, on the reverse strand, counting down.
ACATCAGACTCTTTTCTGAGTCTCCTGCCAGCCTACCCTGAAGGTTTTGGATTTGCCAGTCCCTTAAAATAAATCTCTCTCTGGGTAGATGGATAGATGGATGGATGGAAGGGCAGATAGATGGATAGATAGATATTCTCTTGGTTCTTTTTCTCTGGAGAATTCTAACTAAGATTATCAGATACCATCAAAGTAATCTAATGAAAAATATGTACAGCTATGACAACACATTTTATCGCTTTCATTTTGCAAAGTGTCCACCATTGTGCTATTGGTGTCCGAAGTATAGTCTTGACTTGTATGTGCTGACAAGTATCAGAAGTTCCTGCTGCAGAGACTTACAGCTAAGAAAAAAATGTGCTAATTTTATGCTTGTTGAAAAAAGAAAATTTTATTTAAATTCTGTCTTCAATACTAACAATACTTGATAAAATTGGCACACACCTAGAGAGATTGGCAGTATACATGGGCATAAAATATTTGGAAAGCAATTTAGCAATTAATATCAAGATGTATAAAGTATTTCTATTTTTCAACTAAATATTCCCACTCCTAGGTATTTGTCTTCAAAATTTAAGTAGAAAATTAGAAAAGGGCTATATATGTACATATATAAAATATGCATAGCAATCTATAATTAGTTATATTAGTTATAGACTGAATTATATCCCCCCAAATTTATGTTGAAGTCTAGCCCTCTATACCTCAGAATGTAACCATATTTATAGATGAGGTCTTTAAAGATATTATTAAGTTAAAATGAAGTCTTTTAGGGTGGGTCCTAATCTAATGGGTCCTTATATGAAGAGGAAATTTGGACACAGACATGTGCACACAGGGGAAAAGCCATAGGAATTGCTCTGTCTTCCTATAGATAGA
>VMDR010019839.1:0-18013 GCA_007922815.1 Macrotus californicus | reverse complement strand
GTAAGGGAATGGCACACATAGTCCCTAAACATACCCAAGCCCACCTAACTAGTAAGGGGCAGAAGCAGGGGCACATTCAGTATAATTATGTTCACTAATAATGGCCAAGAGTTCAGAATAAAACATTACTGTACATTCACATCTCTCTGAAAAGTCCACAAGTGTATAATGACTGGTGAAGAGCCACATGGAAAAAAAATGTGTTCACTGTACTGACCTTTTTCCAGATTTTACCACATACATTTTTTGAAAAAAGTAAATAAAGCTTTTTACTGATTAAAAAAGAGAAAATAAACTTATTGTCAACCAAAAAATTACCTTGAAATGGGTAAAAGAAATATGGGATATTCCTTATACTACTTTTATAAGTCTGAAATAATAATATCAAAAATATATCAAAAAAGGTAATCCATATCATACATTAAATCTGACCTACTGATTTAAAAGTATAAGCAATGATAAAACCTTTGAACCTGGACCAAATGTAGAAATTGCCTCCCAAAGTTTTCAAAATACATGTTAATCCAGGTCAAGGATATTTTTCCTTTCAATCGTTAAAGTTGCATTTTAACTGTCCATTAAATTTACTGAACACCTAAATTATAGCATCTTAAAAATAATAAATTCACACACTGTTGCCTGTAATTTTACACATTTATATCAACTGTAAAAATAAGTCACCATTTAAAAGAATTATCAGGATAAAAGCTACTATTTAAACAACTTCTAAGAGCCATTATTCTAATAAAAAAATGGCAACTACTACTTGATCACTTAACTGTGAGCCACTGTACTAAGACTTCTCTCTCTCATTAAAAACTCAAAGGAATCCCACTAAGTCTATATTTTCTGTAATTTACACATTTAGTTAAGTTGCCTGTGGCCTTACTAGGAAACTAGAACACAAGTCCATCTTGCTGCAGAATCCACCAATACTCTCTCAAATAATCTCTTTTCAATTCTAAAATACTACCACTTAAGTAATTCCCAGATGGTATCAGAGAAATCCGTCTTCTCACACCTGTTTTAGATAGGCTATCAATAAAAGAAAGGAAAATAAAAATGCTTCCTCTCAAAAAGGATGGTGGCTAACAAGAGACAAAACACTGAGCACTTATCCTGTACCAGGCATTGTTCTAAAAGTTTTATATTATTAACTAATTTAACCCTAACAAACCTAGCATATAGGTGCTATCATTATTCCCACTTTACAGATGGGGAAGCTGAAGCCAAAATAAGATGATTTACCCGCAGAGATAACAGTGTTAGAGCATGTTTTAGGGTGAATCCCAGGCACCACTCTTAAGCCAGGCACTCACACTAAACTTTTATCATGCAGACATCATCACATCATCTTTAAAACCGAAAAAGGCACTTCAAATTCCTTTGAATCAAGTGAAGGCAGTAAGTAATATTCTAGAGCAGAGATTGGCAAACTACAACCAACTGGCCAAATCTGACCCACCACTTCAAGTTGTAAAAAAACGTTTAATCCGAACATAGCCCATAGTGACATTTGCCCTGTCAGAGCAGAGTAAGCTATGACAGGGATTGTATGACTTGAAAATACAAAAACATTTACTATCTGGCATCTTGCAAAGGGTTCACTGACCCATTTTCAAGGACATTATATAAACTCTACTCTAAACTATACAAATTAATATACATTTTCATGAAAATAAGTAAAAATAGCAGTATCTACAATTTATCAAGTATATACTATTTATACAAGATCCTAACAGCAACCATTTCACACCCAAGTAAACTAAGCCTCACAGTTTAAATGACTTGCCCAATATCACATAGCTAAACTATGGAGGAGCTTGTTTAAAGGCACAAGCCTGGCTTCAAAGCCCATAGCCTTCAAAATCTGTAAATGTGTATAGCCATGAAAAACCAAATTTTTCCATGAAAACTAAAGTTATATAATAAAAATGCCCACTTTAAAGAGAAATAAAATGTTCAAAAAAATGTATTCACAGATATTAATGGGATTATACTTGTTATAATGTACTGGGACATGGACCTAACCCATTGATCTATGCTGGAACAAAGAAGGTATACATCACCAGCTAAATACCTGACCAGGAGATTCCCCATATCAGAAGCAGCTGAGGCATAGCCACAGGCATCCTGCTAGAAACCAGTTGAATTCTCACTGGCCCCTCCCCTCTCCCTCCAGCTTTTCTGCAAATCAGCCCTCCCCAATCCAGTACTCAGGACACCTGGAACAGATCAGCAGGATGACTCACCTCCCCCTAGGGCCTGCTACACACCTTAATATCCCTTCTACGCTTTCCCTTAGGGCTGCATTCCGTTTCGACCGAGCCTGCCTAATCAAAAGTGTCCAGCCTTGAATAAAAGTCCTTAATTGGGACTTTTCTGGCTCTGGTCCTTTCTTAGCCACCTCGGCTACCTAACAATACTTCCATGTTATTTTCCACTATACTCATATTTTTCCTATTACTCCAATTGAATTTATGAATAACCCAGGGATACTCAAAGCATAGGAAGAATATGATAATCCTGTGTAAAGTTATGGGGCCAAAAAAACTCATTTAAAAAGCCACAGAAAATAAACAGAATGCAAAATATATTTACTCAGTACATTTAACTACCCTCTGCCACAGAAAGAGTACAGTCTCTTCTAACAGACTCTCATCCACCCTGGTCACACCCTGTCTAGAATGTCTAACTCATTATATATCTCCATCCTATCTATCTCCCAGTCCAGCCCCCTAGAGACTGCTAACCTATGTAAAGTACCACTCAGCTAAGGGAAAGATTCAAGAGATTACTTGCTGCTATTACTATTTATAAAGTCTTTTACTATTCTAATCCCATTAGTCTCTCATACCAATGGACTGATCTAGATTAGTTAAAAGTATATTACACATATTTACAGGAAAACAATCAGAAAAGGTAACAAGGAATTAAGAAATTCAATGTGGTCAAGTATACATGGATGCAGATAATACAACTATTCTGAGAAATACCTTGGTAATATTTTCACCATATTCTCTATTACAAACAGCTAGTCACCTGATGAGATATCTGACTAATATCTCAGAATTGAGTTTAATATTTTTACAGTTAATTTTGTTCTCAAGTTTACCACCCTCCCTATGAGACTATAAACTCATAGCCAACAACCACACCATATATATTTCACAATCCCAAATATAGAACTAGCACCTGAAATAAAAAGTGCTCTTGGATTTATAATAATACATACCATTTGTTCATATACCTTAATTCAATCTCCACTGCTAACTTCAGACTGAGAGCAGAGATGTCTTAATGTTTTTCTAGGTTTAAGATTATTGGTAATGCACCTCAAACACCTTCAAAACAAAAATGCAGCCAGGAGTTGCTGAAACCAAAATAATTCTTCACCACGATCATAATGCTATCCCCAAAAACAGAAATAACTGCAGAATTTTTAGAACTATTGTTTTAGTAAATTCTTGACTTTACATTCCTTGGAACTACAGATTAAACCACTCCTAACTTTAAACCTCTCTGAAGTTATATGGAAACTTCCCAAACCCTTTACTACTGAATTAAGAATTTAAATACATTCAGCAGGCATCCTGAAAAAGTTTTAGGTTTCCCTCAACAGTTAATTGTGCAATTATGAATTAATTTTTTTTAGTAACAAGCAGCAAAGCATTAAAAAGCTAAATGTAAGTAAACATAGGAATGACATAGAAGTCCCACCCCACAAGAGATAAAGGCTGCTACTCCAGCAAACATTAAGTTTACCAATTCCTCAGCTGATCGAAGAAATATAAATTATCATTTAAAGCAGGTGCTACAATGAAGATCCCAAGTGATGGCCTATCAGCTCCTCAGTACTTTCTCTCATGGTACTTAGTTTGTGCGATGAGAAGATACCTGGAAAAAACGGCATGGCCTAATATACAGGCAGCTGAAAAGCAATACTAGACGGTTACAAGAAGCAGAAGGAGATGACCTCGCAGTGCACCACACCAAAGGCTGAAATTCCCCAAGTCTCACCTCACAGCAGCAACTGGAAGGGCAAAACTTTTCACAAGACAGGATGAAGAGTAGAGTAAAAAAGATGAGCTCTGCAATTAATCAAGTTTTCTAAGAAAAGTATTTTGAGGTCTAAATGTGAAAACAAACACTAAAGTTCCTACACACAGTTGAGAAATATTTAGCAAACAGGTCTGATCACAAAGTTAAGAACTCCCGAATCTTCTCAGAGTTCAGACTAATTGTTGTCATTTACTGGGAGAAGGGCACAAATGCTTTTGGATTTGGGAAGGAGGGGTAGATAGGTCAAATTTTCTCTAGAGACTAAATAGTTTTTTCTAGGTTGGTAAGAAATGGAAATATCTGATTCATAAAGGCAAAAAAGAAAAAAAAGGAGGCTGCCTGTCTTAGAGAAAGATAGGCACTCTTGCCTGTTGTAGCAGTAAAATGCACAGATTTCACAGATGTTTTCATTCTCAAGTCCACAAACCCCACAACTTTGGGACTATACAACCTTCAAAAGTATTAAGTCACAAACTTGCATTAACAGCTAGCATCTGTGCTATCTCCACATAAGGAAGAATCTAATTAAAAATTCAGTCAGCAAAGTCTACAAGAACACACTAGAAACAAAAGCTACTGAAGAGAGGTAAATATTATGGTTACTGGACTCCTGAATAAGATGTTATTCTCTTTATCTTTATTTTCCCTTCAGCCACCATCTAACCTCATTTCCCATTTTTAAAGTGCTGTTGTATGTACTTTTATAAAAGTAAAAGGGATAACAAAGTCTACTATGGCATCAACCAGAATTAAAATATTTAACTTGATTAAAGTAGGTAATATTAATTTGCACTTTCTAAAAGTATATAAACAATTTAGACTTCCAGTCAAGATGGAGGTATTGGGAAACATGGTGTGCCTCCTTGCACAACCACAGCAAAAATTACAACTACAAAACTACTATCACCAAGAATCCTCAAAAAATTGAGCTGTATGAAGTCTGACAACAAAGGAATTAAAGAAGCCATTCATCCAGACCTGTCAGAGATGTGGAGACATGGAGATGTGGAACAGGCAGTCCCATACCCACATGTGGTGGATAAAAATCGGAAGGGATCTCATGAGCAAAGGATCCCAGCTCTACACCAGACCACCCAGCCCAGGGTTCCAGTGTCAGGTAAAGTTAAGTCCCCATAAATTCTGGCTGTAAAAAATGGGTGGTTGGGGTGGCAGAGGAAACTGTGGGATTTTCTGGTGTCTCCTCTTAAAAGGCCTGCAACAGACTTAGGACTTACATCTACTCATTCCCTCTGGGCTCTAGTACCATGGCAGCAGCTGGAAGGGCACCAGTAGCATACCAGGGGAAACTGAAGTGTCTGGGCATCAGGGCAAGTGCAAGGGGACAGCTTCCTTCCAAACAAAACTCCAGAGGCCAGGTAGCAGCACTGTCCTCTTTCTGAGCCCTCTCCCACACAGAACCACACCATAGCTGAGACTCCGTCAACCTCAACAAGACTCCAGCAATCTGTACGAACCAGATGACCTAAGCAATGACCTAAGGCTCCGTCCCATCCAACTCACCTGTGCACTTTTCTACAATAAGCCATGCTACTAAAAGAGGGAGTCATAGCAGCACTATCTAATGCATAGAAACAAAACAGGAAGGCTGCGAAAATGAGGAAACAAAGATATACGGCCCAAATGTAAGAACAGACCAGAACTCCAGTAAAAGAACTAAACAAAATGGAGATAAGCAACTGATTATCTATCAGATGCAGAGTTTAAAACATTAGTTATTAAGATGCTCAAGTAACTTCACTGGGTATTTCAACAGCATAGAACAAGGCAGAAATGAAGTTTACACTAAGTGAAATAAAGAACAGTTTATGGGTAACCAAGAGTGGAATGGATGAAACCAAGAATCAAATCAATGATTTGGAACATAAGGAAGAAAAAAAATGTTCAATCAGAACAGCAAGAAGAAAAAAGAATCCAAAAAACAAGGATAAGCAAGGAGCCTCTGGGACAACTTCAAAAGCACCAACATCCAAACCACAGCTGGAAGGAAAAGAGAAATTGAAAACTTATTTGAAAAAATGAAAGAAAACTTCCCTAATTTGATGAAGGAAATAGACATACAAGTATAGGAAGCACAGAGTCCCAGACAAGATGGACACAAAGAGGATCACACTAAGACACATCATAATTAAAATGCCAAAGGTTAAAAGTAAAGACAGAATCTTAACAGCAGCAAGAGAAAAGCAGTTAGTTACCTACAGGGGAGTTCCCATAAGACTGCCAGCCGATTTCTCAAAAGAAACGCCGATTTCTCAAAAGAAACACAGCAGGCAAGAAGGGACTGGAAAGAAATATTCGAAGTCATGAAAGGCAAGGACCTACATCCAAGATTACTCTATCCAGCAAAGCTTTCATTTAGAATGGAAGGGTAGATAAGTGCTTCCCAGACAAGGTAAAGCTAAAGGAGTTCATCATCACCAAGCCATTATTATATGAAATGTTAAAGGGACTTATTTAGGAAAAAGATGAAAATTATGAACATTAAAATGGCAACAAATTCACAACTATCAACAACTGAATCTAAAAAACTAGAAAACAATGAGAACAGAAACAGAATCACAGACATGGAGATTATTTGGAGAGTTATAAGTTGGGAAGGAGAAGGGGAAGAATAGGGGAAAGGTGCAGGGATTAAGAAGTACAAATTGGTAGGTACAGAATAGACAGGGGGATGTTAAGAACAGTATAGGAAATGGAGTAGCGTAAGAACTTGTATGTATGACCCAAGGACATGAACTAAGGGGGGCGACTGTCAGAGGAAATGGGGGGTACCAAGTGGAAGGTGACAAAGGAGGAAAAATTGAGACAACTGTAGTAACATAATCAATAAAATATATTAAAAGTATATTAGCCCTGGCTGGTGTAGCTCAGTAGACTGAGCACCAGCCTGAAACCAAAGGGTTGCTGGTTCGATTCCCAGTCAGGGCACATGCCTAGGTTGTGAGCCAGGTCTCCAGTATGGGGTGCAGGAGAGGCAACCACACATTGATGTTTTTCTCCCTCTCTATCTCTCTCCTTTCCCTTCTCTCTAAAAATAAATAAGTTCTTTAAAAAAAAAAAGTATATTAAAAAAATAAAAGTATGTAAACACTTAAACCACAATTCACTTTTGCTAAGCAAAACTTTTTCCTATAAATAAGACTGATTACTGTGCAATTACAAAAAAATCATATTAATTCTCAAACAATATCCTAAATTTAAGGAAAAAAATCTCTCAATAAAGAGCTGAAGGGGTTAAGACAAAAATGATTGCCAGCTTCCTCTAAAGAAGAATTCTGTGACTGAACTGAGGAACAGTGGGATCCATCAGACACTTAATTAGCTCTTGCTTACTGAACAAAACAATTTTAACTATTTATTACATAGGGAAACTGAACAAGTTTTACCTCCACTAGTATTATAGGCCCAAAATTTACCACAAAAAACCTTATCTGCAATGCAAAAAGGGAAGCAATTTCATACAAACATAAATAAGATCTAAAAGCCCTTGTTTTTCTTTTCAGGTCATTTACAAATTAAGTTATTTTTGTACCTTGTTCATGTCATCTTTCCTTATTCAGGGATTAACAATAAATTTAGTATTTATCTGTTAAATCTGATTTCTTAATCTCCCATTTAAGAACCTCAATAATCTCAATCCAAATTTCCTGTTATTTCATCAATATGGACTCTCTACTCCCGAGAGCCTGTTTTTCTTACCATTAGACCCTCGCCACAACTACACAGTTCTTTAAGCTCCCCATTCCTCTATACCTACCCAAACAATCAGGGTCAGTTCAAGTCCCTCCTCTCCCCATGAAGTCTTCCTCAGAATCTTCAACCCAGGATTGAATCTTTCTCTAAACTTCAGAGTACCCACCGTACAAAACTCAACTACTCAACTTTACACTTCTGTTATATGTTGTCATAATTTGAATTCATCTGCAATAAAGTACATTTCAACATAAGAGATCTCATTTTATAAACCTCTTATTTCTCCTCAGCACTCTCCAGGAAGGTAGGCCTTGTATGGAACCAGAAATGCACACACAAGTTGCTGATGAAATATTTGTATAATGAAGGCACTGCCAACAATTCAGTAAAGTCAAACACTGAACCCTAATTCATCTGTTTCTTAGATTCTCATTATCAGGTTTTCTAAATGCAGGAAACCTGAATTTAGAATACTTACAGAATATTTCTCTATGCTACACACTACACTAGATATAGTTATCAAGTAAGTTAGACAAGGTAAGTGACTATTAACTAAATAAAACATTAACAGAACACAGAGAACAAGAACTACATCCTAAATCCCTTTTGTATTCCTCCCAGCCCAGTCTTTGTACACGGTAAGCACTTAATAGATATTGGTAAATAAACTTTTCGTCTACTAATAACCCTAAGCCCCAAATGCTAACCCTGGGGTACCCAAGTTACTAAAGTAGTCTAGTGCCTTCACAACCCTTTAAGTAGCTGATATTTAATGAACCTAATTCAGAGAAATTTATGAACTAGGGTCCCACACCCAGCTACCAAACCCTGAAAATATAAAATAAGCAGGTTGAGAGTAAACTATGTCAAGTGATGCTATTATTAGTTTCACAATATAGCTTCTCAATGTGTCACCACAACAAAGTCTACCACTGCCGCTTATCATGTACGACGCATTATGTTAGGAGCCCTGTGCCAGCCACCGTGGGGACAGAAGAACGAGACCTCTACCCCAAGGAGCCAAAGATCTAGTAAAGAGGATGTAAACAACAAATTGCGTAAGACAGACTGTGTAAATGCCATAAATGAAACAAATAAAATGTCTTAGAAAAGAGCAGAGGGGAAAAGAGTAAAAAGTGTATACAGAAGTTACTGGAAGACAGTATATATACTGTTAAAGAGATGCAAAATGTGGGGGTATCAAACTCAGGTGTGCTCAAGTTTCCTGGGTTTGTTCAGAGAGGAACAAGCAGCTCAATCTGACTACATGCAGCCAAGGTGCAAAACAGGACTACCAAATACTCAGGCCACAGCAGAAGTTGTAGCGTTTTCATGTATTTGCTATTTACAAGGCAACTACAAACACCTGGTTTTCAAGAATTTTAAAAAGGGGGTCGAGAGGCCCTTTATATGATCTACATGAACCTGTTCTCTAAGGACACAAAGCTGCTTAAATTACAACTCAACAGCGAATTTCAGATGAGCTACCCGTAAAAACTCACTCTGGGTTTCCAGGGCATCACACATTTACCAGTAGGACATCAAAAATGAGTTAATTTGACCTTAAGAAGACAGCACAAGGTACATCTACTTATTCAGAATGCTGCCCACAGGGAGAATGAGTAAGAGTTTTAAAGTCAGGGTAGAACTAACTCACTGGTTATAACAACCAACAAGTTGATTAAAATACACACTGAAATGCTGTAATTTCAAGTCTTGAAGGTTTGTTGATAGACATTTCAGCTTATAAAGAGCCTTCAAAATCCTGTGTGGGTAATAACATCGCATTTATAAAAATAAATAAAAAACAAAGACAATAAACTAAAATGATATAGAAAACACCACCTTATATTTAATAAATATGCACATTTCATCAAAATATATTTAGGTCCTCAATGTAGCATTTAAATTATCAGCTATTTTATGTAAATAATGGACAACTAAAGAATATGAAATGGCTTACTCTAATTTTTTTAATTATATATAATATAGACAACTTGTAGTCTCTAAAATATATATTCAGTAGATTAAAAAGAACACTCCCCGAAACTTTTTGGCATTAACAATAATCCAAAATGTTTATCAAAACAAATAGGACACTAAATCATTACAAAATACTTTCACTTACAGTATCACTTTATTCTCACAATGCTTATTCCTTCAATAATCATTTACAGAATTCTATTATGGGTCATGCACTTCAAGGAATTCATAATCAGCTACAGAGTACTATTATATACTCAAATATTTTCAAGTAGAATACCTATATAATGTAAGTATGTTCTAGGTAGAAGGGTGTTACCAAATGAGGGGATGTGTGGTCAATGCTGCAATGAACCAGCAAAGAAAGGACCCTGTGTTTCAATCCATCTTTGTAGCCTAATTTCCTAAATGCAGTGTTTAGCATATAAATGACAATTAACTCTAGGTTAGGTGGCAATAAACCACATTTTTCAGATTAGGTACTTGAAACTTACAAAGATTATTTGTCTAAGAAGACAAAGATAGAAAAGGCATTGCCAGGACTGGAATCCAGGTCTTTCACCTTCACATCAGATACTCACTTGAACAGTGTTCACTAAAGAAAGAACACAGAATAGCAGGTAGCTTTTTTATTCCAGGCCACTAAAATGACATTTTTAAATCAAGTATAACCATAAAATCCACTATGACCAACAGCTTCTGCACACTCAAGACAAAGCAGGTAAGTCTGAAAAACAGACAAGTTCCTTTTATTTCTGGCCAATCCAGTTTAATGAAACTACAAAAACCACAACCAAAATCTAAAAGGCCTCAGAGATAAACTGAGCCACTATGGGGATTACAGAAACAACTTCTTTTGCCAATAACCTGAAACTATCAATAAATTATGATATTAGATTTAATTAAAGAACTGCATTTTTTAATTAAATTTATTGAGGCTAATATCAGTTAATAACATTATCTAAGTTTCAGGTGTACAAGGGAACTGCGTTTTTAAAAATTCAGGACATTAGCCAAGTTCAATTTTACTTAAAAATCAATTGACTGATTCAGGAGCAAGCACCTAATATGCAGAGTAAACTAGCAGACAAGGGATTGTAAAGAACAATTGCTAGGGGTTTCTTTTATACCTTCGAGAAATCTGTAACAGCTATTTGAACTATACATAAGCACTATAAAAAAATACACAAACATAAAGCTATTATATGTTAAGAACAAACACCATGTTTATAGGACACTCTACAAATTATATTTATTGTATAATACCCACCAAATTCTTTATTCCACCTCCCTACCTAGGTACTCTGATGTCACTGTAGTCACGAGAGATGAAAAAGGCTATGATCATTAAACCAAACGGCATCCTGAGGAACCTGTTGGGTCCAAGATCCTTTCCAAGCAGGAAGACTGGTTGCATAGTAGGGAAGACCCGGCTAATATTATTGGTTTAGAGTGAAAAGGCCAATAGCTATTCTTTCCAAACAGGTTTATGAGTGCACCTTCATTGCCATACACAGTGATATATTAAATTATGCCCCCAAAAAGCCTAAAGTCCAGTCATGAAAACAAAGCAGTACATGTCAACAAATTTAGCACTATAATCCCAAAATGAAACATATCTACACAACCAAGACATAAAAGAAAAAGTTTTAAGGAAATGATCTGAAGGGCCGAGCTGAAACGAACTTAAAGTGATTTGAATAAGGGAAAGTGCAAGTCAGGCTGGCAGCAACAAGAACTAGGAGTGAAGACAAGAAGCAACAAGCAGGCGACCTCTTGAATTTGAGTCCATCAAACGACCTCCGCAAGCAGGGAAAAGTAAAAGGGCAACTGTTACCACACTTGCTCAACAAGATCCCCACCCACCCACTTAAAATTAAAACAAAAATACAAAACCTTCTTAGATTCTATTAAAAATTTTAAATGCCTGATATTACAAAGTCCATTTCAGAAGAGCTACATACCAAAGATAGGTACCTATTTTTCAATAATAAAAATGTAACAAACAGTGTTGGCAAGGATGGAGAGAAACGGGAACCCTAGTGCACTGCTGGTAGAAAGGCAGACTGATGCAGCCACAGTGGAAAGAAAGCAGTATGGAGAGTCCTCAAAAAATTAAAAATGGATCTGCCTCATGAACCAGAGATTCCACTTCTTGGAATGTACCTGAAAAAACCCCAAACACTAATTCAAAAGAATATATGCACCACCCACCCCACCCCCCACCCCCCGCCCTGTTCACTGCAGCATTATTTACAATTGCCAAGATGTGGAGGCAACCCAAGTGCCCATCAACACCTGAGTGGATGAAACAGCTGTGGTACATTTGGCAGAAAAAAAAATAGGGAATCTTACCTTTTGCAACAGCATGAACTGACCTGGAGAATATTATGCTAAGTGAAATAAGCCAGCCAGAGAAAGACAAGTACTGTACCATATGATTTCACCTATACGTATGTGGAATCTAATGAACAAAATAAACTAACAAAATGGAAACAGACTCAAAGATACAGAGAACAAACTGACAGCTGCCAGACATGAGGGGGTTTGGGGGGGCTGAGTGAAAAGGTGAAGAAGATTAAGCAAAAAAATTAACTCATAGACAAAAAATAATAATGTAAAGAAATTTGCTCAAAATTTCTCTAAAAAGGATTAACAAATTTATTCAGTAGGCTATATAGTGAAAAATTATGTAGCATGGTGATGAAAAATAAAAGTAATTTTAACAGAAATTGGGCCCAACTTCCCCTACCAATTTAGCAGCAATTTCAATAATTATAAAGTACTATAACTTATCTTCAAACTACCATCAACCTCCCCCAATCACCACTAATGATACGAAACTACTATCTTTTATTAATGACTTCAAAATAACCAATATAATTTTCTCAATCTAGTATCTTACACTTCTTTAGCAGTTTGTAGTTTTTCAGAGTCACTATATTCACTGGGTCTCACAACCACCCAGTGAGGTAATACTGTGATTATCCACTCCCATTTTACAGATAAAGTAACTGGAGACCTGATAAGGTGAGTGAATAGCTCAAGGTCAACAACAGGCCTTTACTGGCAGGGTATGAATTCCTAAGTCAGTTTGTGTCTCTTTGCTAGGATGATGTCTTTAAAATAGGAATACAAAACCTTATCTAGGAAATATAAATTAAGTAATCTTAAAAGTTAAAATGGACAAGTACACATTACTTCGAATTTACTTTTCTAGAAATCACTGATTTTACCCTGGCCTAGCATCCCCTTCATTTTTAAAATATAATTATTTTAGTTTAGCACCTTCTGGAACTCTAACTGCCAAAAGTGTTCTGAAACTTTTAGAGAATGCAAAACTAAAACAAAAAGTTTGTTCATGGACACAAACTGAACAGTAAATGTCAGCTGAGCAGACTGTAAAACCACTCAAACTCCCGGAAAACCGGGGAGCAAATGGAAAAAATTATAATCTTAATTACAGTTCTTCAATTCTTATGGATATTGGCACATTCATAGAAAGGCAGTTGTGGACAAAGCCCACAAACCCTGATCATGTTAATGTGCTCTCTTAAGCTTAAAATAAATGAAATAAAAACTCTCCAAACAACCTCATAAAAATGATACAAAAGCCACATTAATTCAATATTCGTGGGGCTAAACACAAGCAAGGTCTTTCAAAAGAATTAGAAATTGTGTTTAAAATCCACACTTAATATTAAGTTCTGTGCATGATGTAAATATGAATATAAGCCTCATTAACACCCTTCGCGATCTACCGTCTCTAAACCTCTGCTAATTCCACTCCTCAAGCCTCACTGGGCCCCCTTCTCCAACCTCTCACCCCCTGTGTAAATGCGACACACACAGGCCTCACATACAGGCCTCTTGCCTTCTTCAACAACTAGGACCTTTGTTCTGAGACTCGGTTTTTCACCCCACTCAATAGCTCTTTCAACTTTCTACTCAGTATATATTTTTGTTTTGTTTTTGAGAAGAGATTCTGAGCCTCAACTTTCCGGGTCTTTAAAAAATGAAATGCCAAAAATAGCTAAGGAGACTGGAAAGGACTAGAAAGTTACACAAATGAAAGGGCCTACAAAACGGAGTCAAGCCCGGGGTTCGGGTGATTTGGCAGCCCAGGCAACATCGGGGAACGCCGAATAGGAAGGGAGAAAGCAGGGGAGCAGCTGGCAGTCCACTCGGGACCGATTTCCCTGTGCTATTCAACGTCCGCCCACCCCCACCACCACGCACACACCAACGTTTTACACATTGAGTCCCTCCCCCAATTAACTAACGAAGCAATTAAACTATAACCACAGCCAGACACGATGCTGAAGCTAAACCTCCCCCCAGACAACCCGCCTCATCAGAAACAAATCTAAGGGTTTAGGAGCTGCCCCTTCCGTTCTCTCCTCGCCAAACCAGGGGAACCGACTCCCTCCGGCGCCTCAGCAGGAGTTTCAACGTCTTAAGTCAGTTTCCCCCGATGTGCACATTTTAAAAATCCACATTAACTTCTCCCTCTAAAAACTTAGCCTTTCTCTTATTCTGAGGAAGGCAGCGACACGGAGGACAGGATTTGAGATATTACAACCTTCTCCCCTGTAACTTGTTTCTGAACTAGAAACCCACTCACTGTGAAGAGGGGAGAGAGGGTGAACTGAATGGACAAACGTTGTAATAGGTTTTATGTAATCCACGTATAAATTAATCGCCTGACTCGCTCTGAATGCCAATAACGGCTGGAGCGACAATTGGTCCACCACCACCCCCCAAGTCCTGGACCCCCTAACCCCAATTCCCATGCTGATCTATTGAGGAGGATGCTCCGCTCCTCTCGGCCAAGTTCCTCGGCCTCCTTCCATGACCCCCTCCCTGCACGTCCATGCCCGTCTCGCCGTTATCCCTCTCAGCTCCAACTTCCCACGACTAAAACAACTGGCAAGCGCGGACCCCGTCTTTGGCCTCGCCCGCCCGCCCGCCCGCAACCGTCCCTCTTGGCAGGAAACCCCTTACTGCGGTCTAAAGTCACTCCGGCCTCTACCTCCTCTGACCCCCGCTTCCCACAACTGTTGTCACTCGAGCTGCTCCCTAGTTTCCATTTCCGGGCCGTCCCAGGCCCTGGAGCCTCCCCGCTCCCGGTTTCCGGGCCCCCATCCCATTTCCGGGGAACCCTTGCCGTCTTCACACTCCCCACCTGCACTTCCGGCCCCCCACTTTCTCTCTTCCTAGACGCCCTCCAAGCTCCCAAGCCCACTTCCGGCCCCCCCACCCCCTCCGGGCTCCCTAACACCCGCACGCCTCACCCCGGCTCCGAGAACGGCCCTCCTCATGGCGGAGGACAGAAGGGGGCACCCACCGACCGCCCCCCTCAGCTCCCGCACGGCCCGGGTCCCTCCGGCCGCGGTCTTCCTCGAGCGCCTTGCCAGTCAACCCCCGGCCCCGTCCTTCCGCAGTCCCGCCGCCGGCACCGGGGAAAGGCCGAGCAGGGTCCGAACAGCGGCGCTGACACAACTGGGCTTCCTGGGACTTTCTGTTCGAGCTCCTCCCCCCCAACCCCGTAACCCCCCCCCCAATCTCAGCACATCACCCTCCCCCCAGGCCTGGCCCCGCCGCTCGCAACTGCGCCTCAGTTACCTAGTTTGGCCCCAAAGTCTCCGGTCCGGACTCGGTAGCGCGGCAATAACTTCCACTCGCTCCCCCCACCCCCCGACGGCGGCGGCGGTGGTGGCGGCGGCTCCTCGGGTCCCTTCAATTATCAGCTGAGCCGCAGCACCGCGGCCGGCGTGCGCCTCCGTCCGCGCCGCCTCCCTCCTCGCTATTCCAACACCCTCAGGGAACTACTTTTCCCCCTGGCTGCGCTGACGGGCTCGTCCGCGGGACAGGCCCCGCTGCCTACTCGCGGCCCATCACATCGCCCCTCCCTCTCCCAACGCCCGAATCGACTTCCCCAGCGGCCTGCAATCTCCTCCCGATCCCTTCGAAGGACCAGGAAGGGGAATATGAAGCTTCACTTGATATCCCTCCGCCGGGGTCACCCCCCGCCCCTCCGTGGTAGCAGGAACTAATTCCGCTTCGGGTCACCGGAGATCTGAGGCAGAAATTTCACGGAGCAGAGTTCCCTGAGACCCTTGGGAAAGGAGACATCACCCCAAGTTAGAAACCCCCTGTTAACCCAAAAGCGGGGTTCGATTTAAACTAGGGCTTTGGCCTCATGACCCCAATCAAACCCCGCCCCTTCCTGGTTGTCTTAGCGACGACGGTGGCGTCCCAAGATGGCGTCGTGGCTGCCGGAGACTCTGTTCGAAATTGTAGGACAAGGCCCAGCGCCGAGCAAAGACTATTACCAGTTATTGGTCACCCGATCCCAGGCAAGTGCGAGCCGCGGTTTACCCTCTCTACTACCCGCCCGTCCTGGTGGAGTCCAGATCGCCAGGCGCGCTAGGCCGAGAGTGACTGGGGCCCGCCGGAAGCGGCCGGTCCCAACCCCGGGCCGGCAGATTTTCCTCGTCACCTAGGCCTCCTCTTGTCCGCCTGGCGGCCCTTCTGTCCCTTCCCAACCCCAGATCGGCTCGACCCAGGCGAGCTTTCTTTGCCCCCCCTCTCCCACAACGCCGCCCTCTCCCTTCTTGCCACCTGGGGTTCCTACCCGTAGAGTTCCCTCGGCACGAAGAGAAAAACAGGCGTCCCGGGCTTGCGTGCAGCCTCACCTCGGCGTGGGAAGGAGGAAAAGAAAGACTCAGCCAAGTGTCCCGAGGAGGAGCCGGGAGGGGAGGGGGAAAGGGGACGATCTCTTTCCCAGGGTAGATTTTAAAAACCTGGGGGATTTGAAAAACCTCATCGTGGTCTTTACGTGGACCACGGCCACATCATAACTTCCTTATTTCTAGCAGGAACTAATCGTCGAGAGCTTTGCCCTTACCTTTTGGGAGCCCTGCTATCCCATTGAAAGTGTTGAGGGGGGTGGTACAGAAATGTTTCAGCTGCTCTGCGCGTCAGCCCCACCCATAATGACATCTGCTGCACAACAATAAGACCGAGGACTGTGTTGTTGCTGGAGTAAAGTACCCATCGGCCTGTTTTTTATGACAACTTTAGCTGTTGAAGGTGGGCTTTTTGGATGATTTATTGTGCCCATGAAATGAGGGGCTGGAACTGCCTCCACTCGGAACACGTTTGTGATTCTTGGCCGAGCTTACGCCTGTCACCGAGATAGATATTCATGCACCTTGCACTTTAATAGATGGTATTCCTATAAAATGAAACTTAGAACTTTGTATTTGTTTTGGTGTACGTAGTGGATATTTCATTATGTTTTTCCATGAATGGTTTTCGTAGATTCAAAAGACCTTTTAAAATAGAAATAATACATATTTTGTTTTTAAATCTAAAATTTATAAATATTACATGTGTAATATTAATAGTACCACGTGATGACCTGTCAAACTTAAATTTTTAATCAAATTTTTTTCAGGAATTTTTACACATCTAATTGGAATTTCTCAATTGTTTAAATTTAATTTGTTGTACAGTTTTTAGGAATGACTATCATTTGCTTTAAGATGCATGATCATGACAATTCTTCACTTTCTATCTTGAGTGATTGAAACCATTAATATCTTCTTACCCTATTCCTACTGTATTTTTTTATCTACCTCGAGTAAGAATGTTTTAATTTTTATTTTATAGTTTTTCCCATAATGTGTCTTTTTAAAAAAAACTTTGAGCACTACTTTTTCTTGAGGGTCTGTACTATATTCTGGTGTAAGCCCCAGCAAGTTGAATACTTGCTTACCTTTTTGTTTTAATTAATCGTAGGAGCGCTCCTGGCATTGGTTTTCTTCAAGAATGCTTCTGTTGTGGGTGTTGTTCAGACTTTGCTCTCTAGTCTCACTTGGGCACATGCCTTTCTTCAACTACTCTTTTATGAAATCTACCCTACTCCCAAGTAGTCTTAATTTTTTCTTTCTTCCAACTTTTTTTTTTTTTTTTTTGCTACAGATCAAAAACTCTTCTTTATTTTAGGCCCTATTCTTTCCAGAGATGATCCATTTTCTTTTTCAAGCAGACTAAGTATATTTACTACAGTTCTACCAGAGAGAGTTAATCTCAAATCCTATTAATTCATTCTCTTTTTTAAAGTAAAATTTGTTGTAAAAAATAGTAAGCCAAAAAATAGTCTTTCCAGTCATCTGTCTTGAGAATATGCTATTTTCTAACCACAAGGTATTTTTTCTAAGTCTCAACACCGGAAACCAAACATCCAGTA
>VMDR010019838.1:0-11872 GCA_007922815.1 Macrotus californicus | reverse complement strand
AACTAATACATAATGCCTAATTTTTTTCAGGAAAGTAATCAGTGGTCCTTTTCCTTTCTTTCTATCTTTTTAAATAATTCTCTAGTCAATTCAAAAATCCTGCTGTTGCTCAAGAAGTAATGGAGGACAGAACCAGCAGGTTTACCTGCAAAGGAAAACCAGTTTACCATTTCATGGGGACCAGCACCTTCTCTCAGTACACTGTCGTACCAGAGACTAATCTTGCCAAAATAGATGATGATGTGAATCTACAGAGAGCCTGTCTGCTTGGATGTGGGTTTTCAACTGGCTATGGAGCTGCAGTCAACGTTGCCAAGGTAAAGGGGTTAATCACCAAGTTATATAAAACAGGAGTTATTAGGAGGCCACGTGGTAAAGCAGCTAGAATTATCTTCAAGCCTTGACTCTGTCATTTATCACCTCTGTGATGTTAGGCAATTTATTTAATTTCTCTACTCCAACCTCTCTAATAATATCTGCTACAAATTACTGTGGGAATATTAAATAATATTACCTATGTAAGACATCTGGCCCAGTGACTGGCATATAGTTGGCACCTAGATCATGATCATTTCTTTTCTTATACTAGTATGTTATATTATAGTCTGTCCCAAATTTAAACACACTCCACTTAACTGTGTCCCCTCTATAAGAATCCTTACCTTGGGACAGCAGACCCAGTCAAGAGACAATAGAAACTACAGAGACCCCCCTGTGTCCGTATGGCCACTCCTACTTTCTCCCTGATGCCATAAATTTCTCTCCCTAAACTGTAGCAGTTCATCTCTGCCTGTCATCTTGTCCTTTTGTGGCTCCAGCAGAAGGTCTCAGATGGGCAGAGCTGATGGTGTGAGATGTGTCCCTGGAATCCCGTGTTAGAATAAGCTTTCCAAAGCTATTAACTAAGACACTAGAGAGATGCCAGTAACCCTCAAACAAACTCCTTGACATCAGTCTTCATCCCTTGACTCCAAATTGCCAAATGCAACTAAAATTGGTCTTCCTACACAACAGATCTGAAGATTCCATTCCCCTTTCATTAGCTTCTTTTCCTTCAGTATGCTTCCGTGATTCTCCCTACTCCTCACCACCCAAACTCACTGTTCTGGGCCTGGCCTCCAGTCACTGTGGTCTCTGGAAAGCTCCCTCACCTCTTCTGGCTGTCTCTATTCATTTGTCATTTCCCGTAGGAAAACTATTCCAGCCTTTTGGGCATGCATTAGGTGCCCCTCCCAGTTTTCTCCAAAGTATCCATGTTTATTCCTATCTACTTTCTTATCACACAATGGAGGAATTTCTCATTATTTCTTCCTATGAAACCATTTGCTCCTTGAAGGCAAGAACTCTCTCTTGTTCATTGTGGTATCTCCAGAGCATAGCTCCATGCTTGGCCCATAGTAGAAATGTGATAATTTTTCAATGAATGAATGAAAAAGATGCAACCCTTAAAACATCTTGGTGAGGTGTGGTCCTCAGTTTTGCAACAAAAATTCCTTGTTATCTGGTTGCCTAGAGTTGTTCAGTGTCAAGAAAACAAAGTCAGCCTAATGAGAATAAGAGACTGATCTAGCAGCCAGAATCTCACTTTTCATTGAGAATTATATTGGCCAAGCACAAAGAGATGCTACTCTTGGCCATCAGTACATTATCTCCCTCTAAAAGTATCATTTGTTCATTCATTCATTCACTCATTAATAAAAATTAAAAGTTGTACAGGAAGCCAGACTACAATCTGGAGGCTCCTGGAGGAAAGGTATTCATTGGGTGGAGTTAACATCCCATGGGATCTTGGCAATCACAGCACTTTCTCCTGCAGATAGCACTGGAGTCTCAGGAAGAATTATTGCTCTTTGGGCTACACACATCCCGTTTTCTGGACTTTATGCAGACTCTCTACTTCTACTACTATAGTCTCTCTTCAGGAATATTGACACTAGAGATTCAGCTATAATGTTCTTTTAAATCTAGTCAAAGTTGATCTAAATTTGCAGGACATGTTCTTCCTTCCTGCTGTTGAGGAACAGCTAAACCACCTCCGGAAAAGCTCAAAGAAGAAAAGTAAATCTGATAGGACCAAGTAAAGGGAAGTGAAATATCGCTAATTCTAGACAAAAGGCAAGACCCTTAATAAAGCTAAATTTCTTTCTGTGAAGAAAAGGATGCAACAACTCTGTATAATTATTGCGAACCTCCCACAACATCACCAGAACCCCTAGTCCTTTTTAATTTGCTTGTAGTCTTTACAGCCAATTTTATCGCTTTTCATGGAGATCTTTGAAAGCATGAAAATGTCCTGTAACAATGGTGTCTGCAGATAGAAAATCAAATCGGAGGGGGAGGATTTTATAGTGGTTGCCCCAATACTGCAATCAAAAGCACCTTTACAAACAAGAGTCCAGTTATATAACACAATGAGAGTGGTGTATTCAACTTCCACACTGTTACGAGCTGTCCTGAGAATCACACTACTGCGTACAACATTGCTGCAATGGGAAAAATGCATTTCTACATTCGATGAGACTTACAGGCAAGCTTTTTAACCCAGTCTCTGGAGAAAGATATTTGGAAATAAACTAAACACATGCCACAGTATTATAGTAAATAGTACAGTATGTATACAAAACAATGTTCTGAATATTTACAAAATATATTTTTATTGACCCTGAATAGCAAAAGCTAGCATATACATACCCAGTATCATGCATAAAGTAAGAGATGCACATTCTCTCTATTCCTTAGTAATTTTTTTCCAATTTAGAATGTATTGATATTTCTCTGGGCAGATTTTTTTCTTTCCCTTTGATTTATGCTTTAATTGAAACAGTTTCCCGTCTTCATTGGAAAACAATAATTAAGCATTTCTCTGCACAGTTGTTGGGCTTTTTGTTGGTTGGTTTGCCACTGTCTCACTCTACAGACTAACTTACTCCAATTGGCACTACTTTCTGACTGAAGAACCAAGAAGAGGTTTGTGGCCCCAGCCGGGCTGCTCCATAGCTTCGAGCGTGATCCCACATACCCAAAGCCTGTGGGTGTGATCGCCACCAGGGCACACACCTACGTTGTGGGTCTGGCATCTCTCTCTCTCCCCACTTTCACTCCCTTCCTCTCTCTCTGAACTCAATTTTTAAGAAAATATGCCTCAAGTGAGGATAATTTTTTTATAAAGGAAGTTTTGTGGGAAAAGTGTTGTTTAAGTCAAGCTCAAAATATAGGTTATACTTTAATGAAAGGAAATAGGTGAAAAGGGCAGCACACTGCAGGAGAAGCCGGAGCTAAGACCTGAGAAAGGAAACTGAGACAGTTTTGTGGCTGTGGTAACTGAGAATTTCATGAAGATGAAATTGGAAGGTGATAGGGGTCAGATAACAAAAATCTTCCAATGTCATGCAAATAAAAATGGATCTCATTCCACTTAAATACATTGATAACTGGGATGACTAAGTTAATTCACATTTAGAGAAACATTAGTGGTCATTGGAAACTGTAACATTAACACAACCAAATAAGGCTGATTAGAAATATAAACATCAAATTACTTGTGACCTACTTAAAGGCCAAAGTATACATCCTTCAGAATGTGTGAGCTTTAGAAATTTGTTCTGGTCACACTAAGGGGAAAAAGAAAACAAGGAAATGATTTCCCCTTGGGCTTCTTCCTTATAAATTGATGATCCTAATGGCCCTCAAGTGATTCTCCGAATTTAGTCAGTGACTCCTTCACTTTCACAGTGATAAATTGCCCCATGTGGCTGTATCATTTAGTCGTATCACAGGCAGTCCTTTGTTTATATGTTCCTGCCTCCACCTCACTCTGTACTCTTAAAAAAAAACAAACAAACAGTGGGACTAGATGCTTTAAGGTTAAGTTAACACGATTTTCTCGCCTGCAGGTCACCCCAGGTTCTACTTGTGCCATCTTTGGCCTGGGAGGCGTCGGTCTTTCTGCTGTAATTGGTTGCAAAGTATCAGGAGCTTCTAGAATCTTTGCTGTTGATATCAACAGTGGGAAGTTTGCAAAGGCCAAAGCCCTTGGAGCCACTGACTGCCTCAATCCTAGAGACCTACCAAAGCCCACCCAGGAGGTCATCACTGAAATGACCAATGGGGGTGTGGATTTTGCGTTTGACTGTGCAGGTGGATCTGAATCCATGGTATGTATATTTTTTATAACAGTGTATAATTAATATTATTAAAATTAATAAACATTGATAGTAGGTATATACTAATATATTTATTTATTTCATATTTAATATCTATATGTACATAAATTATGTTTATGTAATAAACAATGTTTATTAATAATATATTAGATAGCATTTAGTGTATTATAATTGATACTGAATCTGTTAGTAAATATTACTGAATACTACTCATTACTAGTGTTATTAATATTTCTCTTCATTCTTCCACATGAAAGTAAGAGAAAATTTAAAAACGAAAATTTTTAAAGAATTGTGCCTGCAAGAAGTGAGCAAGAAAAATGAGAAAAGAAAAGGCAGGTTTAGAGGAGTAAGAGAATGTGACTGGGGGCACCTAACAGCCTGAGGTGCCCCCTCCCATCAAAAAGTAGAGCAGGGAGGCCAGCAACCCACCTCAATAAATGGGCTGCAAAACTAGGTCCCAATTATATATTTGAAATTTTCAATATAATAAATACACACCTACGGCAAAAAGAAAAAGTAAATCTTTTCTCCCTAAACACTACATTTTTTATCATTCAGATTTTTTCTCCTCAGAGGACGGGGTCTGACTTGCAGGCCCTGAGAAGGCCCTGAGCGGCCACACTGGCAGCAGCTGGTGAAGCCAGCCCGGTCCGCCCTACTCCTGAAAGCCAGGAAAGCCACCCACACAGGCAACAGACGGGAAAATGAGCTTGCCGGAGTGCCCAGCCTTTTTATCCAGCAAATACCCACCTAATGCGAATTTGCTCAAAAACACTAAGTAGAGTTTTGTTTACTTTTTTTTTTAATGAAATGACCAAAGAATTCGTCAACTAAATTATCTGCCTGTGTCTCCTTATTTCTTTGGTAAGAACTGTGAAGTGTGTGGTTTTTTTGCTTTTATTTACACCTTCACTCAGCCTGGCTCCTTAAAACCCTCCTCAGGGAACGTATAAAAATAAAATTCTATGCTTCAACCAGAGCAGGCTTTGTGGGTTCTTCCCTGACTGGTGCGCTCCCCAGAAGAGAGTGGAGGCCAAAAACAGCCTCTGAGAGCAGCAGGCTGCCATTCCTGGGTCTTTCTTTCCAGAATGGTTTCATTGTATTAATAAAACTGCTTAAAAGAGGGTCAGGAAAGTAATAAGCACTCAATAAATGCTAGCTGTTCCTCACATTCATGCAGAAGAGCTCCCTGTCCTGTACTGCTTCCCTGGGTTCAGACCTTCCGGCCCTGCCTTTTCAATTGGCCTTGGCACCTGCAGCTTGCAATGTGCCACATCCATTCCTCCGCCTTTCACTGCTCAAATTTTTTACAGACACTGAAATTCAGCCTATTTACCTAATTTCCCCAGTACAGAGATTCCCAACACTGACTATGCCTTCCTTATAAGTGCCTAGAGAGATGTTATTTTTTAGTGCTAGTGATTGGACCACACCTTAGATATTCTCATGAGTTGGGGACCCAGGTGCCAATATTTTTTACAAGTTTCTCAAGTTTAGAACCACTGACCTAAAATTTGGCAGGTTCTATTATTAACTGATTTATTATTTAAAAAAAGTACATTTTAAATTATGAAATAGAATTATACTCGAGAACCCAAATTTCAAAAGATGTAATTTATCCAATCACCAAAATGATGAACTAGATCCCTACCCTTCCATCGAAAGCTTCAATCACCAGGAAAAGTTAAATTTCTGGGCTGCAGAGGAGATTCCAGCAATGGCTATGAACTTGGTTTCAGGGACCTCTCATGCTCTAAAGCAGACTTAAGAGCCCGACAGAACAATTAAACAGTTACAATAATCGACAAGTTTATAAGATTTTGAGAATTCAAAATAATTCTCCTCAAATGTTATCAGAGGTTACTAAATAAAATCTTTAATTTATATATAATGCCCATTGGACTAAGTCATTATTATGGAGGTTAATTCCTTGCTTCAAACAAAGGTCAGAAATGTAGAAAAAGCAACAAGAAAAACACTGAAAAAAAAACAAACAGAAATCAATGTAAGCAGTTACCTTAAGGTGACCAGTAGTCTTTTCCCCGCCACGAAACTGTGTCATGTATGAAAAGAAAAATGGTTCTTACATATAAAAATTCCAAAAAGTAGAAGTTTCTATTTAGAAATGGTAGGAATTCTCAAAAACAATAAATAAACACATAGTTAAATAAAAATCAAAACATATTCTTGAAGTTCTGGGTCATTGTGTTGGATTGGCCAAAAACTCTGTTTAGCTTTTTTCCATAAAATGAAAAACACATTTTTCATTTTTACCAATAATTTTATTGATTTGGATATTTTGAGTATCAGCTAGCTCCCACTTGATAGAACACGGATTGCTCTCAATTAATGTCTTGATTTGATCTCTATCAACCTCAAGTGGTCTACCTGACCGTGGAGCATCGTCCAGGGAGAAATCTCCAGCACAAAACTTCACAAACCACTTTTGACACGTTCAATCGGTCACAGCACTGTGTTCATACACTATGCAAATCTTTTTTTTTTTTGCATCTCAGTTACATTTTTACTTTTCTTGAAATAATAAAGCATAATATGCCCAAAAAATTACATCTATTTTCTTCCATCTTCAATATTAAAATGGCTACACAAAAATTCACTGATTTGGGTAATTTTTTATTTTTTATTTTATTATTTTTTAAAGATTTAATTATTTATTTAGAGAGGGGAAGGGAGGGAGAAAGAGAGGGAGAGAAACATCAATGTGTGGTTGCCTCTCATGCATCCCCCTGCTGGGGACATGACCAGCAACCCAGGCATATGCCCTGACTGGGAATCGAACCGGCAACTCTTCGGTTTGCAAGCCCGCACTCAATCCACTGAGCTGTACCAGCCAGGGCTGGATAAGTTTTTCAAATGCGCTGATGTGACAGCTCTCACAATGCAACCTAACAAGATTATTTTGGACAAAGTTAAGGACAACGAAGCGCTGCCAGAGCACCGCATAGAACCACACCTCCTACTGGAGGTCTGTCAGAGCAAAAACTGCCTCCATGGGTCAGGCTCACGTTGCCCACTGCCTGTGGCAAGGGCTATGGAACCCAGCTGACATTTTTCTTCTGTAATATTAGTCTGAAAGCATTTTTTATTCTTTTAATCCTCACCCAAGGACATGTTTATTGATTTTAGAGAGAGGAAGAGAGAGAGAGAGAGACAAACATCAACGTGAGACAGAAACATCGATTGGTTGCCTACCATACATGTCCCAACCAGGGGTCAAACCCACAAAAGTGTCAAAACATTTAAAATGTTTATCGATTTACCACAGGGCTTCTCAGTGGAATGGCCATCCACGAGTTTATATCTTTCTTACACTTATGTACATTTTCAGTCTTTGGGAGTTCTATCTTCACCCCAAACTTGCAGTAGATTAAGATCAAAATGTTTTTTCTTTCTCTGCTGAAACGCTCCTGAACCACTGTTTTCTGTGTGGTGAGTCATCAATCCAGGAAGTTCAAATGTGGGGCTTCACAGTCTCAACTTGATCACCATAGCAGGAGAAGGGACACCTGGCAGATTGCACACTGGCTTTTCTGTCTCATCTAGGAAATGACGCACATCACTTCTGCCCAAAGCCCATTGGCCAGAACTAGTAATTCAACTCTACCTGACTGCAAGAAGGAGAACATTTTTTAAAAAAATGTAGTGAAGCAGATAAAATGTTTCATGAGCAGCAGCCAGTGTGATTTTAACTATTTTGCCCTCTATTTTAAATGGCATTTCTTTTCATTTATCCAACATTGAGATCTACTAAGTTTACAGTATATGCCCCATCTCGTGAATAATCACACCCTCTTCATGATTTTAAAGATTTTGATTCTATGCCCCTGAAATCGCAAACATTTTAATATATACCCATGGTTAATGGTCAAAGGGTTGTTGATTAGTTTATAATATCTTCTATAGATCTTTCCTAACTTCATGTATTTGTGTTTTTCTTGGCATACAATAAGATACATTCTAGGTTCAGCACAACTGTGGTATTAAACAGGATGAAATAATACATTCTGTTTCTTTCTAATATCTTTCTGATGAAGCTCAACATTTTATTGGATGTCCTATCTGAAACAAACTTCGAGCCTCAAGCTACCACGCTATGACCTCATCAGCTCGACTCCCCTTACTTCACAGGCAGAGTTGTACAAGTTCTTCCAGAAACCCAGCGCAGATGCACAGTGAAGACATGTTCTGCTTTCCTCCTTACTCACCTCGTCTTTTTGTTTGACCTTCCAGAAAGCAGCCCTGGACTGCACAACAGTAGGTTGGGGATTGTGTACTCTCATTGGAGTGGCTGCTGGTGACAAAGGACCGACTATTTCTCCAGTAGAGCTACTCATGGGCCGTACTATCAAGGGAACATTATTCGGTGGTCAGTTGTTGTTTTTTCCCTTTACATTTTCTCCATAGCAGTACTACTCATATTCTTATAGTGAAGAGCATTGAAAAGAAAGGAAAATAACTTGCTTAAATATTGAGTGTGTAGAATACATGTGAAGACCACATACAAAGCTCTTCTATTAATTACTGGAAAGTAAACAGAGTTTGTATAGAAGGATAACTACAATTTGCCAATTGAAGTTTAATTTGCATTAAAATGAACCAACACAGAGGAACAAAAGGCAGACTTGAACCAGAGATAATTTCTTATTTAGAAATGAAAAATTGTCCTGAATTTTTCCTATGAAGAAAAATTTTTATCTACTTTTTTCTATACTTTTTTTAATCAAGTATAGAAAATTAAAGATGGGACGGGGTTTAATCTATTTGGAGCAAGCCAAATCTGACCAAATAATTTTATTCATTCAACAAACACTGATTAAACTACCTGTTCATATCAAACACCATTTCTTTATTTGGACTTTTGGCCAAATTACAGGTTGGAAAGGTAAAGATTCTATCCCAAAGCTGGTTACTGATTACAAGAATAGGAAATTCGACCTGGATGTATTGGTGACCCACACTCTGCCTTTTGACAAAGTCAATGAGGCATTTGACCTAATGTACCAAGGAAAAAGGTAAGTTACCAAACAGATGGGTAAGTGGTTTGAAAAACCTTACAATGACTCTGTTTGATGATAAAAACTAATCAGTTTATTTTCTGATATTTTCTACATCATCAGACATATAAGGTGCTTAAAGGATTAGACAGTGCCCCTGGCTAGTGTGGCTCAGATTGGAACATCGTCCCATACACCAAAAGCTGGGGGTTCAATTCCTGGTCAGAGCACACACCAAAGTGCCATATACCAGGGCACATTGTGAGTTAGATCCCCAGTCAGGGCACCTTTGGGAGGCAATTGATCAATGTTTCTCTCTCACACTGATATTTCTCTCTCTCTCTTTCTCCCTTCCTCTCTCTCTAAAATCAATAAACATATTTTTTAATTTTTTTATAAAAAATATTAAATAATGGCCATTTGGGGGAAAAAACCTACTTCCTTCCTTCCTTCCTTCTTTGTTTCCATAATATACACTGCCATAAAATACACTGTTCCAACATAGAGTCGTGGTATAAACTGACACATATTTTTTTCTTTCACAATCGTTAACTTATTTGGGGCCGCTCCCTAGAAAGAGAGGTCTCTATACTACAACATCGGGTCCCTCTACTACAGTAGAGTCCCGGCCCTGAAATAATTATGCTCTGCAGTTTGACAAAGAGTGCCCACGTCTTTGGTCAGACTCAGGTGAAAACCACTGAAAGGTGAGCAGTGAGTGGCAGGTATCAGATACTTACAGGATGTCCCAACTCTCTCATTCTCCTGCTTTGTTGTGGGTCTTTAATAAGATACATCTGGTCCACAATATAAGCTCTATTGTGTTTCCCTGGCATGGACTCTGAGAATCAATTTATAGAAATATCCCAGCTGAGGGATCCATAGCAGTTGGGGAATAGGTAAGACCAGGATCAACAATTTTGGTTAAAATGATCAAGCACAGCCTTTATCAATGGAAGCAAAGGGCAAAGCACCAGGAACAATGGTGCACAGGGGAGATGCAGGACAAAGAGCAAAGAGAAGACATTACAAAGTGGGAATGGGGTTCCCAAAGTCAAATGACAGGAGTTTGAAGCAGAGAAGCAGCGTCACCAAAGAAGAACATTAGGTCCACAGTGTGAGGAGCCAGGCTACTTCACAGGGAAGGAATCTGAGGAAATGTCCCTACTGACATGAGCTCCCTAATTTGAAACATGTTAGCTATAACATATCAAAAAGAACTTCAATAAAAAGAAAAGAAATAAACATTATTTTTACAGCTACGCTAAGTAACTTAACGCACCAGCTCCACAATATCTTGCGCAATCCCAAAACCCCTATATTCCTCAAACCAGGAGTTGAACTGGGTTTGGGGTCTTAGATCCTGGAGCTCATGGCTCTTCCACCACTATTCATTTCCCCTGGAGTCCTTAGTCATGGAATATGCCCAACAAGGAATGCTAAGTGGCAGCCAAATGGAAAATGTTGCATTGCTTTATTAATAATGAGTCAAGTCTCCCATACTCTTAAAATAGGCCTGGTAATCACTGATAGAAAGGAGGCCTAGGGGGAACACCTGAATGAGGCCTCCTACTCACCCTGTGGCCCACTGAGAAGACCACCTGACTGCCCACACAGATGGAAAGGTGGCACCAGAGAAGGCGGAGGATGGGCCTTCCCAGGTGTGCTTACCATAGGAGTACAGGAAACACAAGTGAGGACAGGCCCTCCTGCCATACAGACTGCACAGAAGCCAGGAAGCAGAGGAGAGATGGGCCGCAACAACCGACTGGCCAGTGAAAGTGCCGTGACCCTGACTCATGGTGAGGAAGGGACACAGGTTCTCCCTCCACAGACAGTCCAGCTTCAAGTCCCCGAGTGAAGAAAACACTTATGCACCGCAACCCACAGCTCCATCAGAACTGAGATAAGGCATTCTCTGTTTCTGAGGTTCATCCCCCATTTTGCTACTACCTGTCGAAGAACTTATTCAGGAGTAGAAATATTTGGGTTCTCAGAAAGTAGCATTCCAGCTCACCAACCACCTCTTTTATGCCCAGTTTGCCTTCAGCTACAGGAGAGCCAAGAGCAGTGTCTATTCCAAGACAAACCTCTCACTACACCACTGTGCTCTGCTTCTCCACAGCCCCTCTGGGCAACAGAGTCCTCAACTGGGGGCAAGTCAGGGTCCCCAGTCTTCCACCAGCTTATTCACATCATATAGAAAGTATTACTAATGCCAAAAAATGGAAGCGGATAACAAGATAAAAGAAATTAGGCTTACCAAATTGTGTCTATAAAGAAAGACTAAATCAAATCCTGAAATAAAAAAAAACAAAAATTGTGAGTTTTGGTTAAATTTATCATAAAAATTATACTGATTTTTTATGTATAATTATTAACAGCATTCGAACAATCCTGACCTTCTGAAGAAGCTGGGAACAATTTGAAAGACTACCTGACTAATTATGAACCTGTCTGGTTAATTTATAATCTGATATGATGAACCAAGGATCACGGTGAATTTAAACAAATATTTACAGCTAACATCTCAACATCAAATAGCTATGAAGATTACAGCATTTGTAATAAAATATATTAATGTTTTCTGTGTTAAATAATTATAACTGATGTGCTTGTGAATAGAATCAGGATGTTTGCGAATTGTTTAAAACTAGTTCCGGAAAAGTGGGAATGAGAAATGAAGGGATA
>VMDR010019837.1:0-18008 GCA_007922815.1 Macrotus californicus | reverse complement strand
GACTAAAGAAATCCGGTGGAGAAAAGGGACGTGTGGCTGATCTCTCAAAGAGAAAAAAGCCCCCACTCCTGCCTCGACAGGCTTTTATTGAAACTCCAGGTCCATTACATTCAGGGTAGTCCTCATTTACTACGCATAGGTTTGTTTTAGGTGGTTAACTATTACAGATAGCAAAGAAAAGAAGGTTGCTGATCACTTCCAAGATAGGACACAAAGTGGAGAGGAGGATTAGCTAGTTACACATATACTTTGGGAGTCTGGCCCAAGTCAAAGTAAACTTCTGCTGTCTCCATCCCAGGTGAAGGAATTTTTGCAAGAGCAAGTTTCAAAGCAGCCTAGGTACAGTTCAGGTCTGATTACCCACGGGAAACCTATCCACTAATACACTTTGCACACCGCACGCTATCCGGACTGCGTTCAGACCGGAGCTGAGTCACAGAATGTATTACTTATGAACAGGTTCCCCACAACTGTCCCCTCTCCTGTGGGGGGTTAGCAGTGACCTCTGTCCCCTCTGGTTTATGAGTGGATCCATTTTTATACACCAGGAAACAGAGACCCAGAGAGGTTAAGCATCCCGCCCAAAGTCACACAGTCAGCAAGGGCAGAACTGAGATTCAAACCCCTGTCTCCTGACTCCAGAGCTGGGAGAAGTTTCTGTGGCTTCCTCCCTCACCTAATCCCCGCCTCCCCACCTGCTCTGAGGACGTGTAGTGAGTGGAAGGTACTTTCCCCTCAGGGAATGACCTGCAGCAGCCTTGGGGTCAGGAGTTGCTGTGAGCCCAAACGGTTTGGGCTGAGTCACTGTGTGTGAGCTGCCCCGACTGGCTCTGTATTTGTCCACAGGGTTTATGCTGTCCCTGCTGCTTTGGACAGAGTGTCATTGATATGAGGAAGTGGGTGCCTAGGCCCTTGGTGACCCCTTGCCACCCTCACCACATGGCTCAGCGCGTCCTGGGGCAGATGAAGGGTGCCAGGGCTGTCACTCACCCTACTGTCCCCATCCATTTTCAGAGCGGATAGAGGAGCTGAAGAGGTGGGACCCGGCAGAGCTGTACTGGCGAGAGGCCTGTGGCCCCATGGGGAGCAGAGAGGGACGAGGGTGCAGCTAGGTCCTGCCATGGTTGTCAGGCAGTCAAGACCTGTTTCGTGCTGTGCTTTCCTGGTGAACTGGACCTTGGGACTCCTTTCATCCCCTTGGGACCACTCACACTGTGACCTCTAAGTCCTTCTTCCTAAGCCACCCAGCACAGACTCAGGTCACCTACCTCTCACCCATGTGCACACACCCAGCAAAGAGCCCCCACTGGGTGCACCCACCCCCATGGGGTCAGGGAGGCTGTGCCTGTAGCTAGGAGGTCCAGTCACACAGATGGGAGCCATCATGGGCTGCAAGTCATGAGCTCCACCAAGAGGGAGATTTAGGTAAGAGCAGGTGACCAGTGAGGAGGGAACAGGCCCCAGTGGGGAAGAGGTAGGGGGTTCAGGGGCTGGGAGAGTGGGGGTGGGGTGGGGATGGGCCTCCCAGCTTTCTGTCCCAAATGCCCTTGTCATCAGATTCTTCCGGCCTCCACACACTTCCCCCTGATGTTGTCAGGCAGCGTCCTCTGCTGGCCCATGTTCCCAATGACATCAGTGTGCTATGCTATGGGGTGATTTGTGGAACATGGCCCTGTCCTCCAATTGCCATCATTACTGCTCCTTGAGAAGCACCTGCTTGCTGGATGGGGTCCTTCTGTGGGCGATGGGCAGCTCTGATCCATGTCTGGAGTAGGCAGGCAAGGGGCCTGAGATGATGGGACCTGGGAAAAGGAGGCAGGAAAACATCCTCTGTGGCTTACAGTCCCCAAGGGGATTCAGGGCACCTGGCAGCCAGGGCCAGCTGGGGCCAGCAGTGAAGAGTATAACGTGCTGTCTGTTGTGTGATCCTACCACAGCCCCAGGGTACGGGTGGGGCAGGGTTTGTCACCTTTATTTCACAGAGGAGGAGACTGAGGCTCAGAGAGGAGAACAGTATGCTTTCTATCATTCTGGGAGTAAACGTCAGACCAGTAATTTAAAAGCAGGGCCTAGTGACAAGGAGGGGCCAGTATGGGGCAGCAGTGAGCTGGGTAGGCGCTTGTGTGAGCCCTCTGCGAGTGTGTCCAGGGTGGTCATTCTTCAGGGCCAGGGAGGTAACAGTGAGGAAAACAGGGGTGAGGCCCGCGGCAAAGTGTGGAGCCACCCACCTCCCAGGGAACCCTGCTGGCCCGTCATGGGGAATGTAGCTCCTTCCCTGTGGTGGGTGAAGCCTCATTGTCTCCATTGACAGACCCAGGTGACAGGCCCCGGCCAGCAGGTGGGCTTGCTTGTGGGTGACCCAGGCCCAGGCACGACGGATTCTGCTAGAGTCCCCTGGGAGCTGGACCTGTGCTATGGCACTGTAGGCAGCCTTTCCCCCGCGGTTTCCACCAGCTGCTCCTCTCCAGACAGCTGACTCGCCATGCAGACCTCTACCTGGTCATCTGCCTCAGTGTCTTGCCCTCCCTACTCAGCTTGCTGTACTGGGAGGCCCTGGGGCTGGTGGGTCTGTGTAGAACCTCCTCATGACCCTGACATTCCACCCTGGGAAGATTCCCTGGTCCCCAGCAGAGATTTCCTCATGCCAGCCTCATCACTGCTTTAAACCGAGACCACACGATCTTGTTATTCTGTACTGGATGGGATGACGGCAGCTGCAAGGATGAAGGCTGTGGTCGGTCCCTCTACCCCCAGTCCACACGCAGGGACTGTGGAGGGGTGCACGAAGCAGCGGGTGCGCCAGTGACTGCTGCAGCCAGTCTTCCCCTGGAGACCATGAAGGAGCAGGGGCAGAGTTAATACGGAGCCACCCTGAGCAGGTAGGGAGTTCTCCCAGCCAAGTGGCATGGTTTTCATCTTACAAGATGTGGCGTCTGAGGTCAAGGACCTGGACCTGTAGCCCGATCTTTGGGGCTCCTGCCTGCTTCCCTTGTTCTCTCAGCTGCCCACGTGATTGAGGAAAGGTGTGCCTGAGTGCCTCCCATGTTTCCTGCACTGGGCTCGGTGCTTTCTTCTGCTTAGTGGCCCATATAACCCTGCACAGTGGTTCCCTTATCTTGGTTTCGCCACTGGCAAAAAGGAAGTGCAGAGGACCTGTGTAATTCAATGTCACACTGCCGGCAGACTAAAGCCAGGATTTGGACCCAGTGCTATCGACCTCAAGGGACTCACTCTGTCTCCCACATCACACTGCCACATGCTGGGGACTGAGTTGTCACAGTGAAGCCTCATCTATCTCTGGGCTTTCAGATGAATAGGACTGGAGAGTTCCTGAGGGCGAAACCGAGGGTCTCGGCGTAGTTCTCTCTGCTGCCAGATGTTGCTGCTGAAATAAAGATCAGACAGGTGAAGGAAAAGCAGAGGACCAAAGTGAAACAGTTAAAGAAACTGGCTTTTACCTGGCTATGCTGCCTCCATCTGTCAGGACCTCCCTCTCTGGATCTCGACCCCCTTTCTGCAGCATCACTGGGCTGGGAACTGCAGTTGTGGGCAGAGACTGGAGTGGGGCTTTGTGCATAACTGAGGACCCTCAGAAGACCTTACTGATGGAGCTTCTCCATCTCTATCTGTTTCTACAGAGGCCCCACAAGGTGGTCATAGAGCAAGAACTGGCTCGTGTGCACCCCGCCTCCTGCCTCTTCTGCGACCAGAGGGTGAGTGACTGGCAACAGCAGGTTGATTTTCTGCACAGAACTGGCTGTGGCTGGGGAGCTCAGCCACTGGGGGCTGCTGGGGGCTAGAATGAGGGTTCCCAGCAGAGGGCTGCCAACCCTAGAAGGCATTTTGGAGCTTTGCAGGAGCTTTTCATTTCCAAGTTAGTCATTCCTGAGTATTTGTGTAGAGACACATTGTTATTTTATAAATTGCTTTTCTTTTTATTTTTCTTATGTTATGGTGAGGACACTGCATTGATTAAGTTATAGAAACAGTAATTATATTACTTATGAATTTCAATTCAGGGTAAAAAAGGGGAAGTTAAAATACTTTTAATTGGAGTTCCAGCCAAGATGGAGGTGCAGGTAGAAACACTTTGCTTTCTCGCACAACCAAAAGAGGGACAACAACCAATCTAAAAACCATAAACAACCAGGAGTGCCAGAAAATCAAACTGCATGGAACCCTGACAACCAAGGAGTTAGAGAAACATTCACCAGACTGACAGCGCCACAATGAAGCAAAGAAGGTGGACTCGCCCAGGTGAACACCTAAGGCCCTGCCCCCTTACAACATAACAGGTGCACCGAGACAAAGAAATATGGCCCAGATGAAAGAACAGATCAAAACTCCAGAAAAAGAGCTAAGCAACGAGGAGATAGCCAACTTATCTGATGCGGAGTTCAAAAAACTGGTAATCAGGATGCTCACAGAACTGATTGAGCTTGGTCGCAAAGTGAAGGAAGAAATGAAGGCTATATGAAGTGAAATAAAGCAAAATATACAGGAAGCCAACTGTGAAGGGAAGGAAATCGGGGCTCAGATCAATGATCTGGAACAAAAGGAAGAAATAAACATCCAACCAGAACAGAATGAAGAAACAAGAATTCAAAAAATGAGGAGAGGCTCAGGAACCTCTGGGACAATTTTAAATGTTCTAACATCAGAATCACAGGGGTGCCAGAAGGAGAAGAACAAGAGCAAGAAGTTAAAAACTTATTTGAACAAGTAATGAAGGAGAACTTCCCTAATCTGGCAAAGGAAATAGACTTCCAGGAAGTCCAGGAAGCCCAGAGAGTCCCAAAGAGGTTGGACCAAAAGAGGAACACACCAAGGCACATCATAATTACATTTCCTAAGATGAAAGATAAAGAGAGAATCTTAAAAGCAGCAAGAGTAAAGGAGACAGTTACCTACAAAGGAGTTCCCATCAGACTGTCAGCTGGTTTCTCAAAAGAAACTTTGCAGGCAAGAAGGGGCTGGAAAGAAGTATCTGAAGCCATGAAAGGCAAGGACCTACATCCAAGATTACTCTATCCAGCAAAGCTATCGTTTAAAGTGATCAGATAAAGTGCTTCCCAGATAAATCGAGTTAAAGGAGTTCATCATTACCAAGCCCTTATTATATGAAATGTTAAAAGGACTTATCTAAGAAATAGAAGAAGATAAAAAACTATGAACAGTAAAATGACAACAAACTCACAACGATCAACAACTGAACCTAAAAAAAAATGAAGACAAAAACTAAGGAAACAACTAGAAAAGGAATAGAATCAGAGAAATGGAGATCACAAGGGGGGTTATCAGTGGGGAGGGGAAGCGAAAGAATGGGGGGGAAGGTACAGGGAATAAGAAGCATAAATGGCAGGTACAAAATAGACAGAGGGAGGTTAATAATAGTATAGGAAACAAAGAAGTCAAAGGGCTTATATGTATGACCCATGGACATGAACTAAGGGGCAGAGAATGTAGGAGGGTTGGGGGTACAGGGTAGTGGGGGGAAAAGGGGAAAAATTGGGAAAACTGTAATAGCATAATCAATAAAATATACTTAAAAATACTTTTAATTGGGGCACTGGGTCCGACAGGGCCAAGAACCAAGGCTTGAAGCCCAGATACACAGTTCTGCTCAGCTGGGCCCAGCTGACTGACTGTGTTGGTGCCCGGCCCCCTTCCAGCCCTCTTTTGGCTGATCCATCTGACTAACCCATCCCTGCTGTGGGAGGGGTTGCAGAACTACCAGAGCAGGACTCCTGCCTTCCACCCCTTTGTCACTTGTGCTGCCTGAGCTCCTTTAACCTGAGATTCTGGCTGTCATGAGTGGCAGGCTGGCTCCTGTGGCTACCCTGGCAGTCTTGGGGCTGGTGTTTAAAATGTCCCCCTCGTAAGTTCCCTTTAGCTGATGTTTACTGAGCTACTTTCCCATTCCAACGAGCAGAGGGCTGCACACACTCCCATCAGTAGCTGATGCTTCTCTGGGGACGCGGGGCTTGGCCTCTCTGCGCCTCATCTCCATCCCAGCCCAGAGGAGGGCATTGGCACCTTTTCTGCCCCTGGCTGGGAGTCACTGTGTGAACTTGGGTGGAGAGGGCCCATAACCAGTTTTCTTTGTTCCTGACAAGACACAGAGAGTGTTGAGGACCAGGGAGTCTGCGCAGAGGCTGGCTGAGCCCTGCCCCTGGGCTGGCACCATGGGTTGTCCTCCACTCGAGATATTTCTCAGATAACAGGAAAAGCATGGGAGAGAGAACAAGCACCCTGTTGACATCTCCTAAATGTGACAGATTTGGAACCAAGAACACTTCTTTTATGGGGAGGAAGTACTGCTTAGCCTAGAAGTCATCTCAGGGCCTCTGAGTCACTGGAAATATAACAAGTTCCCTGAGTATATAATGTTTCACATGCAATCTTATTTATGCACACTTCTTTCTTTCTCTTTCCTTTTTTGAAATGGAAGACATTTTATTGGGTGAGGGGGTTTGTGGGAGGCATAAGAGCTGGGCGCAGGGCCATGCTCAGGGTATACTCTCATGTGTGGCACTGACCAGTGAAGCCCCCGGCATGGATAAAAATGCAGCCAGGCGTACCATCGACCTGGTCCTGGGAGTCATCCCTAAGACCCACCATGGCTCCAGCAGGGGCAGCCTGCTCTGGCATGAATGGAGAGCTTCTTGGGCACACACTCCACTGGCCACTGTCCAGCCTGGTTAGTGTAGATAACAAAGGCCAGGGTCGCTGTGGGTGACAGCCCAGATTCCAGGTGATAGAGGTGCTCCTACCAGGAGCATCCACTTTTTGCCGGTTCCATTATCTCCCCACCTGGGTCCATCTGGAGTTGCTGGAGCAGGGCCTCTTCCAGCAAGGCCTGCGCTGGCAGCCAGCTGTGTTGGTGGAAGTCTAGTCTGTGCAGCAATTCCTCTTGAACCCTTCCTCAGTGTGCTGGTTGGGCTGTTCCCAGGTGGGGTTCAGCTGGACAACCCCCCTCAGCGTAGTGGTCAGCGCACACCCAGATGGTAGCACACTCCATTGGGAGATCACATTCTCTACTGCGACCGCCTCCTCCATGAAGTCCTCGTACATCTTGTAGAGGCCGTCCACCCTGCTGTCTCCTTTGCTAGTGCCCAGCAACAGGGCCAGCAGCTTGTGCCCAAAGGGCAGATAGATGAGTCCAGTGCTGCTTATCTTGGTCGGCCACAGCTTTCCAGGGTACACAGAGCTCATGGTCTCTGTGAACGACCTCTGGTGATGCCCATATTGGTGACTCTGAGGGTCGTACTCTCCACCCACATCTACCATGATGGTGCAAAAAGCCAGTTTTTTTGGATCCCGAGTCTCACAATCTTTGCATCCCAGCCCATTGGCAAGAGGGCTAGCAAGGCACATGCCAGGGCCTCATCACAGTGGGCTGTGCCCTTGTGTGTCCGGGTTCCGGAGGTGCCATGAGGCTGCTTCAGATCATTTGGAGGGCGGGACAGACTCCAGGCTGAGCATGCCTTACGGGGTGCGTAGGGGCGGCGGCAGCAACAGTGGAGCGAGGAGACCACGTAGGAAGCAGACGGTCCACGTAGCGTTCCCTGCGTGCAAGAGGGGGCACCGCGCACATCTATTTAAAAAAATGGCATTTCTGTGCACTCTTGATTCTGTTACTGGTGGTAACAATAATCCGGATTGGCTGTAAATGACCTCATTGTAGGTCACTAGGAAGACAATAAATAGCCCAGATGTCCTTGAACTCGAGGCATTAAAACATGTCGTGATATAAAATGTGACCGCTTACTTTGGTAGGCGCTGCTCTGTGTGGTGTTAAGCCCTAGCCTATCCTTGTTCTGACGTCACCGTCACTTGTCAGTGGCACTCTCTGGGGTACATGAAGGCTTAGAATGAGTGTATCTGCATTTGAGACAACAAACGAAAACTCTTGAAGGAATAGGTCTGTGACACAGCTTACTGGCGGCATTTTGGGGGACGAGCAAGGGACACATTGGGGATTTCTGAAGACAGAGGAGGGGCAACAGCCGGGTGGTCTGAGTGCTTGGTCATGTTTGACATCTGCACTTCAGGCCTGGAGCCACCGAGGCCTCTTCTGCATCCTGGGTGCTCTGGGCCTGCCCAGGCGAGGACCAGGTGTCCCCGCCTCTGTCTTTAAACACTGGGTCCCTATTCATCGGTACAGGGTGGCATTTTATCATGAAAGACCAAAGGTCTCGCTTTTCTGCAGAGGGGCTGTAAAACGTTCAGTAGCTGAATCTACGAAAACCAACTCAGAATTCCCTCTTGGGGCAGAGAATGCAGAAGGGGCCTGGGGACGAAGAGCCTGGCAAAAGCACCTGAGGGGCTCTGAGGAAAAAAGTGGGTGCAGTGCGGGCGAGCAGGAGGGGAGCAAAAGGAGAGGTGGCACAGGCCGTTTCCCAGGCTCCCCTGCTTCCCTTCTGCCTCAGCTTCCCCCGAAACCTGCGCTTCCTCAGATCTCAAGGGGCCTCCCCACCTCCCTGAGGGCACCAGTTCCTTCTTAGTCCCTCCCCCATGAACCTCTTCCTCGGGATCATCACACCTTCACCTTTGAGATTCTTTAATGTGCATCCTCACTAGACTTTTGGCTCCCTGAGGTCAGGTCACTTGGCTCATCATTGTCTCTCTGGCATCTGCATCCAGTGTCCTGTGTTTTACTGAGAGAACCACGACACCTGGTTCGTTACCCCAGGTCAGCTTGTGTGATCGCAGGGGAGAGGGTGTGCCTTCCACTGCCTCTCCTTCCTCTGGCCGCAGTGGTGGTGGCCGGTGGCCATCCTGGGCCATGAGGAGGGCAGAACCATGGCAGACGTGCTGGGCCTGACACCATGAGCTCTGGGCTGTCTCCCGTGGACAGAGAGATGCATCTCCGTGAACCCAGTCCTGGGAAGTCAGGAAGAGAACAGAGAGGCACCCCGGGGTATTGATCTCATAGCACACAGGTGATCGGGTGCCTGTTTGTACAACAAATGACAGTTTGGTAAACTGGGAACAGTTTAAGAATTTCTCACTTTAGAAATAGAAACTAAAAACTTGGATTTGGAGCCTGGCAGCCCTGTCACTTTGTCAACTACTCTGCATCCACACCTGTGTCGTGAGGCTCCTGTGAGGTTGCAGTGAGACGACCTTCGCTGACGTGGCCAGAGCTCACACTGGACAAGTCTCCTGTTCCAGTGTGGGAGTGCTAGTTGGGGTTCCCCGGTGACTAACTGAACCCTAAATTAAACCGCTTAGGAAAAGGGAATTCATTGCCTCACATCCTCGGAAAGTCCAGGTTTTGACCGGTTCCAGGGTTTAGCTCGGGGATCGAGTGAAGTCACTGGACGTTACCATGTTCGCTCTCTCTCATGTCTATTCCGTGTTAGCATTATTCTCTGGCAGGTTTTTTTCCTACGTGGTTATAAGAGGGCTGACCCCAAACTTGATCTCCATCTTTTCAGCAAATCTATCAGGAAGTCTCTTTCCAATAAGTCTGGGAAAGACTCTTACTGATGCTGAGACATGGCCCCATCCTCCAGCCAGGACCACTGGCTGGGAGATGCTGGGCCCTGGCTGGCCAGACCTGGGTCCTGTGCTCACCCTGGAGTGCAGCCCATGCCTATTAAACTATGGACTGTGAGTGGGAGGTGGCCCTAGGAAATTGGGGTGGTTTCGTTAGGGCCATGTGCCAGGCAAGCAAGAACAGATGCGGCTCACACCAGCTAGTAGACAGTGATAAATGGGACCAGTCGTCCCGTGTAGCGCCCCCAGCACACAGCCCTCCCTTACACCACTTTAAAACCGCCTTCCACTCAGTCCGCTAAGCCATGCCTACGCAACGTTGGAAATGATTTCTGCCAAGGCCCCACCCCCGTGACAATCCTGTGAACTTCCTCCTGTGACCAGAGCCCGTCCTCTTCCTCCCGCTCCACTTGTAGCAGCAGCTGTTTGTGAAGCAGGAGGCATGACTCCACAAGGCTGTAGGACGAGGGTGGTTTTCTGTGGCTGCCGTGCTGTACACACCCACACCCTTCTGTGTCAGGTGCTCAAAATCCCCAATCTGCCACGGAGCTATGAGTACAGTGGTTTGAGAAGACATGTAAAATCACCAGAGGCCTGTGTGGGGGTGGGTGCTGGGTGGACCATTCTGGAAGCCAAAGAAAGGGCGAACGTGAGGATGGTGGTGCAGGCTCATGACCCATCCTGAGGACCCACTCAGTGGAAGGAAGTGGGGTGCCGATCCCTGAGATGAGGACACTTCTAACGTGGATGGGCCTGCTTCTGCCTCTGTCCTATCTTAAACACCAGCCTTTGATTTCTCTAACCCCCACTTCCAGATTTTGTGATCTCTGAGCGACCCTGTGGGCATCTGGTGGTGTCACAGGCAAAAGGGAGGGAAGGGCCGGCCGTGCGTTCCTGGATTTGGGTTGTGGCGACAATCTACTTCTTACTGAAACTTAGTCTATTCGCACTATGGTCTTATAGCTCATTTTTGCGAACCTTACTATAAATCTGACCCAGAGACAGATCTGTTTTTCTTACAGTGACGAAATCTGGTTCCTGGCGAAGGCTGATGGTCAGACCCCGATCAAGGGGAGCTCTGCAGGGTAACCAGGGTCCCGTGAAGCCTCTGGACTAGCCTATTGTTGTTTCCCCAGACAGGCCCCCAGTTCTCTAGGCCAAGCCATCATCGCTGTTTTTTTGTAATAAGGTAAATGCAGAAGCAGGAAAAACATTTTTAATATTCTTTTGGTTAATATCTAAATATTAAGAAAGCTAAATTTAAAATATGTTGACTAGGGTTCTATACATTATATTTACATAATGATTTTGATTTTCCCTTCCCAAGAGCAGTTGCCCAGAAAGGAGAAGAGGCAGCCTGTAGAGTATGTGGCTTCCCTGGCAGAGCAGAGAATTGAAGTGCAGGAGCAAGCGTCCCCTCCCTACCCTTCTCCTTGTTTTTATTTAAAGTGTTTCTGAATAACAAATGCAAAAATTAGGTTTGGATTTAGGTTTGGATATGAAAAGCTAGGTGACCACCCCAATTCAGGATTGTTTCACTAGGACACCTAGTACAGAAAGGATGTGAATGACCCCTAACCACAAGGACATGGTGACAGAAGGCAAAGGTCACATGTAGGTCACATTTGTGATCTCTGAGCAAAGGCACAGCGAGTATAAACTCACCTGTAAAATGAGGGGACTTGACCAGGTGGCCTGCCATGTCCCACCCGATCTAAGCTCAGACGGTCGGTGCTGGGAGGACCTCCCTCTCTGCTCAGGTGGGTGTAGGAAGGGAGAGTGATCACACTGTGAACCACCCTTCTGATACCTTTACCACACTTGTGGGGTAAATTTGCACTCCAGTGTGAAATTTCTGCATGCTGTTAAACTGGCAAACTACAACTTTAAACAAAAAAAAAGCCAAAGGCCTTTCTGTGGGATATGCAATTGGAGAGCGAGCCCTGCAAGCTACTGTCCAAGTGCAGAGTCTGCATCCGTGACAGTCTGTTCCAGGCCAGCTGGATGAGGGCATTGCTTGTCTCGTGGAGTATCTGGAATACCTTTTTAATAAAAATCACCCAGAAATTATGATTCAAGGGTTTGAAACCCTAATGCTATAGGCAAAGCCTCATTTTTACGGAATACAAAACACTCTGTTTCTTCCACTTCTAACAGCTCACTGAGAGAAGACACCACTAAATCGTGGTCCTGCAGCATCTCCGGGTAGCGGGACACTGCTCGCTCGATCCTCGCCGACCGCCGTACAGGAGTGATCAGCTTCATGTCCTGCGCTTCGGGCATTCCACTTATTCTGACAGACAACAAGAGAGGCATTGAAAACTTTATCACGTCTTTTGGAACTGCACTTACTCTTTGCTTTCCTTATTCCATTAATAAAACACGATAGATGTTTAAATGTAGGTTAATACAGGAATTATGTCTAGAGCAGCTCACATCCTAAGATGGCCTTTCTCTGACGGTCAGAATGAACTGGGGGTGCCCTCCTGCTCTCAGGTGGGGTAAGGAGAAGGAGGTATTGAGTGAAGTGTCAGGTGTGGTTTTTATTTGAACGGA
Source organism: Macrotus californicus (assembly GCA_007922815.1). NCBI lineage: Eukaryota > Metazoa > Chordata > Mammalia > Chiroptera > Phyllostomidae > Macrotus > Macrotus californicus. The sequence goes on along the minus strand of VMDR010019837.1, from coordinate 5,948 downwards.
ACTGCTTGGCCCTTGGTGTTTGTTTATTCCATAAACTTTCAGAAGAACAGACAGGATTTTGAGGAAAGTGGACCTAACATCAAATGGGTTTGGACTAATGAAATCTAAGGTTTTTTCTAGCTTTGACCATAAATTATTAAAAAAACATATTTTCAGATGATGAACCAAACCACAAATTGAAACAAATCGGGCACCTTCCCTATAAATTTTGAAGCGTTCCAATAAAAAGTAGCCTTGAGGAGAGGCTGCAGAGACAAGCCATGCAGTGACTCTGTTCTGCGCTCCACAAGACCACCGATGGCACTAGCCTACGCAGAGCTGGCAGCCCAGCTGCCCCCACTCGTGAGCTGACTGTGGTGGGGACATGCCACGTCTGAGAGGAGGTCAGGACTAGAAGAGGCCCGGTGCTCCTGCTTGGAAGTCCCCTTCCAAGACCAGGAACAGAGATTCATATTACATTAATGTTTTAGAAAATGACACAGATACCCTGAAGCGGTTCCTATTCTGGAGTCTGCCTTGAACTTACACTTGTTAAAAAGCCAGCTGATGCTCTGAGCAGTCTGTAACCAGTACACACCCAACTGCCCTCCCTGTTCTTATGGGGCTGCTCACTGCCCCTCCGCACCACTACAGAGGTGGCCCTTGTTGGCATTTGTGCTCTGCCCACCCACCCAGTCTGTGCCACCCACGCTGTCAGGAAAGGAAGGTGGGGTCTGCAAGTGCAGGACCAGTGAGGGTGAGGAGGAGCCCACTCCCAAACCCTCCTGACTCCAGCAGCACCTCCCTTGCTTCAGGCCAGTTCTCATGGGGACTGTGGGAGGGGGGTGGCAAGTGTGCAGAAAAAGGGCAGAGATCTCCATCCATCCACACCAACTTCCCTTAACGCCAAGGTCCTCCTGTGAGGCAGAAGGTATCCAAAAAATTGCTGGTACTTGGGTCTGTGGAGGAGAAACAGAACTGTACCTGTGAGCACGAAGCCTGCTTTAGAGTGTGCTTACCTGGGGATGGGAGCAATCTGTAATTTGATGCCAGGGTGATTATCCTCTTCTGCCTCGGTTATTTGGGGCGTTGCTGGAAATTGTTCTCTGTTTTTTGGAGAAAGACAAGACTTTCTTCCAGATTCCACGTCCCTGGTCAGCTCTTCTGTGGATGCTGTATTAGTTTCAGCGACCACAGAGTTAGAAGTAATTCCTGAGTATGCAAGGTCAAGAAGGAAGGCAAGGTTCAACAATTTAGTACTTAGCCAAAAATCAATGGAATGAATCTGTATGGTTTCCTCATCAACCCTAGATACTAAGGAAAGGTAAGTTGAAGCAGGACACACACCTGTTCTGTTGCTAAGCCCCAGCTGTGCCCTGCTGCGTCAGGCTCCCTCTTGACCAGGACCCTGCGTCCCCCACCAGCCTCTCTGAACACAGCCCCAGTCTCTTATTCACTCTCCAGTGAGCTCTCTTAGGTACCAATCACTGACCTTTTACCTTTACACCATACCCTGGGGGCCATCTTTCTTGACTTACTAGGGTTAACTAACTTGACCCGATCCCCTCCTTACCCAGGATGACCATATGGCTATGCCTTGGACAGTGGGTGAGAAAAACTCTTGTGTTAACCCAGTCTGCCTGCTAGCCCAACACAATAACCAAAATAAAAGGAAGGCAACTAGACTGAGACAGGCAGATACTGTGACTGAGGCTGAGACCCCCAAGAGGGGTCAATAGGGGTGAACAAGTAGTAAGACATGGATTCCTGTCTTCTCTTTTCATCCTTTTGAAGAATACTGTCATATATTACAAACATCTGAATTTTAGCATCGTTCCCAGTAAGAGTGCCACTGAGCATAACTGCTCTGTAACCTTATTCTAAAAATGCATAAGTAGCTGTAATTTCACATGACTTGACTGGTCCCCAAAGTTAAATCTACTCTTAGAGAAGATTTGTCACCTTCTAAATTCATAAAAATCATCCATTGTATCTTCCGAAGCTGGTTCGTCTTCTTTCTGTCCACAGAACAAGCACTATAAGCAATTACAATGTGCCACTCCCTGCATCTGTACAGTCTCTCACAGAAGAGTCCCTCAGAGGCTCTGACAACGACGGGAATGCTGGACTCACGGCAGAGCACTGCCATGGCTACTTTTAGAAAGATGATGTGAATCTGCACGTAAGAGCGCTGGTGGGTTTGTTATGATTAAACGTGTGACTTAAGCCGAGGTACTTCTCCCTTCTGCCTCAAAAGAGCCACTTGCCTTCTGTAACCTAGGACTCCCGGGAAGCAGGGCATTCTTGTCCAGGCTGCTCAGAGCTGAGCAGCGATTTGTTCGTAACGACAAGTCAGTCAGCTGATGGTACTGGCTGAGAGGCCCAGATCACAGAAACCAAGAGGGGAGAGGCATTTCAGAGGACTTCTCCTCTGTTTTCCTAGGCACTCCTCAATGACTTTTACGGGCTTGTATCACTAGGGGCACGACTTTAAACACAAACTAGCAGTACCGTCTCTGGTTCCGTTTGGGTCTTGCAAAATATTAACAACAACTTCTCGTAACTCTTGTATTGGCTGGAAGGAAGGGAAAGACATGAACAGTATTAAGACATTCATGACAAAAATAATCCAAGAACTCTGTATAAGATCAAATGAACTTCTTTATAATAAAATGTTTGCTTTCTTATCTCTTGTCTAAGTATAAAGAACATTGAAAAACTTTCAGACTTACAGCTTCACGGGAAAAATAAAGAAGCAAAGAAAGTGTTGGTTAAATGCTGCAATGTCCGACTTTAATGGAAAGATGAATTGATGGAAAATTGTCTATGATGAAATTTCTCTAAAACAAATTTATTTTCTTATTGACTTATGTGATCCCATTGAAGATGTGCTCCCATATAAAGATCCTGGCCCAAGGGTATGAAGACAGCCATCCAGGAAATGTGACATACATTTTAAAAATTGTCTTAGTTAATTTTGGTTTTTGTCATAAAAGCCATATACCTCATTACAACAAAAAAAATTAATAGGTCAAGCTTCCAAGACATCACCCATAATCTCATCACCCAAATACAACTTTGGTTCGCATTTTGGGCAATTTTCTCCCAGCCTTCTCATTCTTTCATCTTTTATTGGGTAATATAACTTTAAAAAAATTACAAAAAAGTAATTTTTCTATAAAATTAGCTGAGAGAACCTTCCTTTTCCAAGGTAGGAAAGCCACGCCCTAAGGCAACACATCACAAATGAGCTGCACATTCTCACAGGAACGCTGTATCAGGAGGCTGGTCTACTGAACTGAATTCTGTATCAAATAAGTAATAGGTATAAACTGACGACAGAGCACAAAAGCAAAGGTATCCACATATTTTTACACAATCTAAATGCTTTAAGCTTAAGGAAATGGAAAGAATTATACAGAATACATTGTAAAAAGCCCGAATTAAAATATTCATCATGTCCTTTATGTTTTTACAGGCTTCTAGCTAAAGATGCTGGATTAGAAACAAAGTTATTTCTAATTCCTCTTGAAACACTGATTTAAGAAAAGGGATTAAAAGGAGGAAATAACAACAAAAATTAGGAGAGAAGAAACAGCAACAAGAGCTTGGAAGCTGGAATGTCTAAGGAAGCAATTATCACCTGGATCACCTTGAAAGAGCCAACTTCAGAGCTGGCAGTACAGCCAAGAAATAACCTGACCCAACCCCAGGGCCTCTGAAAGGCTCAGGGATGAATGGTGGGCAGGATCAGGAGGACCCTTGAACATCTGTTCAGAGGGCAGCCGGGTCTCCCAGTCCACCCTGCACCCTGATGTCTGTGCCCCACCCCAACAGAACACGAGTGCCTTCTCCAGGTCTCTGGGGAGCATCTTGCAAGACAAAGGGTGAGGGAGCCTACTGAAAAGAAAGGATTAGGGAAGTTTCCTGCTGAAAGTCGAGAATCCCACTCTCTTTTCCCCTCATAACACTGGTGGCCTGTTCCTGGCTCTAGGAAGGAAACGGGAAGAGTCTTCTCTTGACAAGGAAGGACCAAAAATACTGCTAGCGAAGGGGTCTTCAACCAACTGACCCAGCCAGATCACCTATGGTAAAGCCCTACTCAGGTGCCCAGATCTTTCAACAAGCTTTTTCAAACCCACTCTTTTATATCCCAACAGTCCAGTTTCACTAGCACCTGAGTAGAGCCTTTAATGGACAATAGAGAACAAAACAAAATAAAACGAACAACCAGAGAGAGAGAAAGAGGGGGAGAAGGAGCAGACAATGTGGGAAGTAAATTTGATATGGCCTCTAGGAACTGAGAGGTAAGCACAGAAAGAGAATCTGAGGGTGAAGGGGAGAGGAGTTCCCACGACAGCCAGTGAGGAATGGGGCAAAGCTGACCTGTCGGGACTGGGACAGATCACGAGTCTGGGGGAAAGGCCTCAAAGAAAAAGAAATTAGAGACTTCCGGCCAAGATGGAGGTGTAGGTAGATACACTGTGCCTCCTCGCACAACCAAAAGAAGGACAACAACAAATTTAAAAACAAAGAACAACCAGAACTGACAGAAAATCGAACTGTATCGAAATCCAACAACCAAGGAGTTAAAGAAGAAACATTCATCCAGACTGGTAGGAGGGGCGGAGACAGGCAGCCGACAGAGAGGACTTGTGGCAAGGTGGCAGCTGGTGGATGGGGTGGGCAAGGCAGTGGCTGGTGGACTGAACAAGGTGGTGGATTGTGGACGAGGGTCCCACATTCGTGTGCGGATAAATTGGGAGGAACAACTGGGGAGTGAGACAGACCCTGCAACCCAGGGTCCCAGAGCAGGGAAATAAAGCCTCAAACCTCTGATAGAAAACATCTCTGGGGGTTGAGGCAGCAGTGGGAGAAACTCCCAGCCTCACAGGAGAGTTCATTGGAGAGACCCACAGGGTCCTAGAGTGTACACAAGCCCACCCACCCAGGAATCAGCACCAGAAGGGCCCAATTTGATTGTGGGGAGCCAGGGAAGTGACTGAAAACAGGCAGAGAGCAGAGCAAGTGGCACTGTTCCTTCTCAGACCCCTCCCCCGCATATAGCATCACAACACAGCAACAAGGGTTGCCCTGCCCTGGTGAACACCTAAGGCTCTGCCCTTACTACGTAACAGGCTCGGTGAGACAAAAAATATGGCCAAAATGAAAGAACAGATCAAAGCTCCAGAAAAAATACAACTAAGCGACGAAGAGATAGCCAACCTATGAGATGCACAGTTCAAAACGCTGGTAATCAGGATGCTCAAAGACTTGGTTGAATATGGTTGCAAATTAGATGAAAAAGTGAAGGCTATGCTAAGTGAAATAAAGGAAAATATACAGGGAACCAACAGTGAAGGGAAGGAAACCGGGACTCAAATCAAGAGTATGGACCAGAAGGAAGAAAGAAACATTCAACCAGAACAGAATGAAGAAACAAAAATTCAAAAAAATGAGGAGAGGCTTAGGAACCTCCAGGACATCTTTAAATGTTCCAACATCCGAATCATAGGGGTATCAGAAGGAGAAGAGGAAGAGCAAGAAATTGAAAACTTATTTGAACAAATAATGAAGGAGAATTTCCCCAAACTGGCAAAGGAAAGAGACTTCCAGGGAGTCCAGGAAGCTCAGAGAGTCTCAAACAAGTTGGACCCAAGGAGGAACACACCAAGGCATATCATAATTAAGTTACCCAAGATTAGAGATAAGGATACAATCTTAAAAGCAGCAAGAGAAAAGGAGACAGTTACCTACAAAGGAGTTCCCATAAGACTGTCAGCTGGTTTTTCAAAAGAAAGTATCTGAAAGAAGTATCTGAAGCCATCAAAGGCAAGGATCTTCATCCAACATGACTCTATCCAGCAAAGCTATCATTTAGAATGGAAGGGCAGATAAAGTGCTTCCCAGATAAGGTCAAGTTCAAGGAGTTCATCATCACCAAGGCCTCATTATATGAAATGTTAAAG
>VMDR010019836.1:0-18010 GCA_007922815.1 Macrotus californicus | reverse complement strand
TTCTAATTCTGGAACTCCTCGTTTTATAATACGTGGTGGTAAAGTGAGATCTTATTTATTCGTGTGTTTATTACATGAATACTTTGTATTTATATTTCTTAGGCATTTTGCAGGCATTAGAAATGCAGCAGTAAGCAAAGCAGACAAAACTCTCTGCTTTCATAAAGACAGCATTATAGTAAAGGAAAAAAATCACCAATCAAAATGAATTTAAAAATACATGTAATATAATAAATGGAAAACAAATAAATATATATGAATATAATAAATGATAACAAATCCTACTGGAACAAATAGAAGAATGTAGGAAAACAGTAGGTTATGTCTGGGTTTGGGAGAGTAGAAAAATTACATATCGAAATAGGTAGCCAGGGAAGATCCCATTAGGAAAATTAGATCTCAAATAAAATATGTGAAGGAGGTGAAAAAGTGAGCTAAGTAAATATCTGAAGAAAATAATTCTTCAAGCAGAAGAATTGTAAGTTCAAAGGAAAATGCCTGGCAATGTCAAAAAACAACTAGCAGCCCATGATGGCTTTAGACAAGTGCAAACATAGTAAGAGAAAAGTACGAGAAATAATGGGACAAGGTCATGCAGGGCACTGTCCGTAGCTTTGATTTTTACTGGAGTCAGTTGGAGGTTTTGAACACGGTCATGACATGATCCATCCTATATCTCAACAGGATCAACCTGCTAACCCTGACAGAAAGAGACTGCACCTGGGTCAAAAGAGATCAACTCTACCGTTGGTGCTTTAATCCAATAGGAAGACAACAGTGACGTTGACTGGGGTAGTAGCTGTAGAGACAGTGAAAAACAGGGATTCTCGCAGCTTTGAAAGTGGAGCCAAAAGAATGTGCCACGTGACTATACATAGATTAGTAGAGCAGTCCAGGAGGATGCCAGTGTTTTCTGCCAGAGCTTTAGAAAAGTGGCATGGGCAGAATTCACTAGGATGAGGAAGATGCTAAAGCAGCAGGTATATTGAGCATAGGGGTCCAGTTTTGGACACTGTATGAGTTTGCTACAGTTGCTACAACAAAGAACCACAAACAGGGTGGTTTAAACAACATAACTTTGTTGTGTTGTTTGGAGGTTAGAGGCTCAACATCCAAAATCAAAGTGCAGGAGGGTTGGTTCCTTCTCAGCAATGTGAGGTAAGTATCTGTTCCAGGTGTGTCTCTGGCTTGCAGATGGCTGTCTTTTCTCTATGTGCCCTCACATTGTCTTCCCTCCTTGTATATATTTGTGCTCAAATTTCCCCTTTTATAAAGACACCTGACACACTGGTCTAGAGCTCATCCCAGTGACTTGACTTTAACATGATTCCCTGTGTAGACCCTATCACCAAATAAAGTCACATTCTCAGGGACTTGGGGGTTAGGACTTCAACATATGATTTGGGAATGGAACACAATTCAACCCATAACAGACAACAGAAAGATATAGAGTTGTCAGAATGCTATGTTATCTGTGTCCACTCTAGGGTTAGGGTTATTACGAAGACATAATATGAATTCTGGAAACAGAATTTCTACAATAATGTCAAATTCACTTCTTTAGGACAGGATTGTCATTGTTTTTGTTTGTCTGAATAGTTTTTTGACACACTTTTTAGTATAATATCTTAAATACAGTACAACATATATAAATGGGAAAATTTTAGGCTGCAATGCACAGAAAAATCCTGCTACAAGAGTTTTTTCCCATAAGGACACTTATAATTTTCCCTAACAAGAAGTATTAAAGCAGGCAGATATAGGGCTTCATAATTTAGCAACACAGTTAAGCCACCAAGGACCGTGCACTGTGTATTTCTCACTTCTGTCATTCACAAAGAGTTGCTGTCATTCTCTGGCTATAGCCTCATCACCCCAAGATGGCTGCCACAGCTCCAGGCATTGTATCCTCATATAACCATGTTCAAAGAAAAGAAGGAGAGTGACCTCTAACGGTATCTTTTTCACCATGGAGTCAAACATTTACCAGAAAACTTAAACCCACCAACTCTTACAGTCTTCTTTTCAGGGACTCAGAATTCTATCATATGACCTACTTATAAGGAAGACAAGAAATTGAGTGTCTTGCAGTTTTCACCTTTATCAAAAGTGAGAGACTGTTCTCAAAGTGCAAGGAGGATGGGGAGAACTATGTCTTCCACAAAAAATCCTTAACAACGGTTCAATGGGTGAACGATACATAACCATGGTGCTGGGAAGTTGGCAATGTCAAAGATTACTCTCTATGTTCTTAAAACAAACTTGAGACCCCCACAAGATGTCTTCTTTAGTATCAGACATTTGACTCTAATTTCCATTCAAGGACGAGGTGGCATCAGATGCACCATTTCCAATTTACTTTACTTGGATTTTCAATTTAGAATTTCTGGGGAAAAAAAGTGTAAAGGCAGAGAATCAAGAATAATGGAAGACAACATACATCATACAACAAAGAGAACACTTCATGAGAAGCAGCATTTGTACCATTACTTTTCTCAACCCTCATTGCCATGGGAGAGGTCATTGTTGGTGGGTTTGCAGCATCACAGTTCTGCCGGTGCTATCAGAAGTCCTCTAATAAGTAACCAGATTAGTGGACTTAAGGATCTCTTCTCACTTTCATAGTATGTTTTGTCTGCCTCACTTATCACTGGAACATCTTCCTCTTCGCACTGTTATCGACTTAAGCCCTTAATATGTGTACTCCTTCTTTGCCCACGGAACAGAAAACTGCTGGGGACAATGGATAGATCTTTTCTAGCAGCAAATCAACCAGGGGTGATTTTGCCCCTCAGAAAAGTCTGGAGAAATTTTTGGTTGTAAAAACCTCAGAGTTTGGAATTGCCATTGACATGTAGTGGGTAGACACCAAGAAGGCTGATCGATACCCTGTAACATAGTAGATAGCTCCCTTCACAACCCCCAGCAAATCATCTGCACCATCAGATTAGCAGCACTCCGGTTACATTAATCCTCAAAATTCACTATTTAATATTCTAAGCATTTACATTGTGCCAATTCTTATAAGAAAGGACTTAGCTGTAAATAGCCACTAATGTCTCCTTTAAATACTTTGTTAGTGTGAACCGTTCAGATTCGACAGATTTCTCTATGCATGGACATGTCAGGGCTCCCCATGAATGTGGAGACCCTCTGCGAAATTCAGTTCTAACCTGACTGTAGATGTTCTGGAAATATTTGCTGAACACAATTGAAGCTAATTTGATGTTCAGACCAATAAAATAATCCTTGGACCCTTGCAAATATCCCCACTAGTGGTTCAACCTTGTTGAAAGGGGCTGAACTGAATGGAAAATTATGTTGTACAGTTCTAACACAAGTGCTTTTAAAAACTGTTAAATGATTGCAGATGACACATCTATTTCCGTTTCAGTGAGAACATCTGAGAGAGATAATACAGTGGTTTGAAGCAATTTCCACCAACAATTTGAGAAAATTAGAAAAGATGCCAGAAAACCATATTACAACAGAGGGAGATAAAATGCATGGTGTTCCTGTGGGACCAGGACAGCGGAAGTGCTGGGGCCTCTTGCTGTTCTAAAGGCTCTTTCAATGACCAGCTCTGGATGACGTAAGTGCCACAGAAATAGTGCCTGACCTCGTGCACCCTGTCCTTTTTAAATTTCCAGTGGAGACCTTAGGAAGGGTATGTTTTGGGGGAGTAGGTACTCCGTGTTGCATGTTCTGGCAAGTTGCTTCATTTGTTTGCAGTTTGCTTCACTTGTGAAAAAAAAGGAGGAGAGGTACAAGTAGGACTTCTCTCCATTATGTTCGAGTGTTTGGCCAGAAGCTCCCCTGAGATTCTGTGATAGCTCATTTATAATATGGTGCAATTGGATCATCATTATACTTACATACCATCTGTTCACTTCTCTAATTCTGTTTTACCCACTTGTTTCCATTTCAACTATTTTCATCTGAAATGATACACATTTGCTAAGAAAATTCCAAGCATATTTGATGTAGGAGGACTTCTGGACAAGTGGCTGTCAGAGCGCTAGAAGATAGAATTTCATTTTGCACACGTTTATCTGTTTGACTTAGAGTTGATTTTTTTTTTGAGGCCCTATATTTGGGAAGTTCATTATACTGCACATTTCACAGTTTTGCTGTTCTTTTCTCTTTAATGATACTATTTGGATGCAGGCACACAGGCAGGAGAGTTGGAATGGAGCCAGTTTGTGAAATTTGGTATCTGAATTTCTAATCATTGTTGATTATGAATTCTGCACCACCACAAGCCCACAGGCCCCTGATACACATCTGCTATCTTTGCTGAGCCCCCGTGCCACAGACTAATCTTTCTCACCAACTTCCAAATAGGAAGTTAAGACCAGGAATTACAGCTAGGTGGTCATACCTTCTGGGGCAATCCTTTCTTCCACATTCCCCTCCCCAGGAAAATCATGCTGCAGCTGAATTTGCCAGTTGAAATGAGAATTTATTTATATTGATTTCAGTAATAGTGAAGTGGAAAAGCTCTAGTGTTAAGCACTAAATTCATTGTGTTATCTGATAATTCACCAGAAGACCAACATGATAGCGATTTATACAATGCATTGTATTCTACATGCTTGTTCTCAGGCTAAGCACTTCACTTGTGTTCTCTGATTCATGCACGTAACTTAAGAAGGTCATTATTAGCATTTTCACATTTTAAAAAATATAAAAACTGAGATTTAATGATAGGAAGGAGATCAGAAAGTTTTCATAGCCACTAAATTTTGGAGCTGGGTAAACCAGATTTTTCTAACCCCAAGACCATGTTCCTAACATCTACAGAAAGTCTAATTGGCTCATGTGAAAGAAGGTTCCCTATCAGTAGCAATGACACTATCAGTAAGGGCATCCACCCCACAAGATGAAACTAATTTTGTCTTTCCCTTTTCCATTTCAAGAGAGACAAGCATGTTCACTCTCCTGGGAGTGAGAGCAGAACAGTAAGAAGAGAAAATCCTTAAGTCAAAAATGACTTAAATTAGATGATGAGTCACATACATGAGAGAAAGTACCAGAAGTCAAAATGCTGCAATTGTAGATTTTTCTTCAGACCCCAAAGATTTTTCTTTAGGTCCCAAAATGGACCCTAAAATTCAATATTTGTTTTCTGAAGCTGTGAGTTAAATCAGATTTAAAAGTTATTGGACATATAAAGCATGTTTGTATACCCTAACAATTAACAATCCAAAAGGAAATTAAGAAAACAATTCAATTTACAATAGTACCAAAAAGAGTAAAATACCCAGAAATAAGTTTAACCAAGGGGAAAAATTATCTACACTGAAAACTACAAAACCTTACTGAAAGAAATTAAAGAAGACACAAATAAATGAAAAGACATCCCATGTTCATGAATCAGAAGACTAAATATTGTTAAGATATCAATTCTACATGAAATAATTTATAGATTTAATGCAAAATCCCAGTGGGTTTTTTTTGCAGAAATAGAAAAATCCATCCTAAAACACATATGAAATATCAAAAGAACCCAAATAGCCAAAACAATCTTGAAAAAGAGCACAGTTGATGGTCTCACACTTCCTAATTTCAAAACTGATTATAAAGCTGCAGTTAATCAAATCAGTGTGTTACTGGCATAAAGACAGACATATACACAAAAGGAATAAAAAGGAGAGCCCAGAAATAAACCCTCACAGATACAGTCAAGTCAAATATTTTTTGAAAAGGATGCCAAGACCATTCAATGGGGAACTGAAAGTTTTTAACAAATGATGTGAGGGCATGAAACTGAATGTTCACATGTGAAAGAGTAGAGTTGGACTATTCCCATAAACCATATCCAATAATCAATGCAAAGAGCTAAGTGTGAACACTAGCTAAGACTAGAAAACTCTCAGAAGAGAAGGTGGAATAAAAGCTTCACAATATTGAATTGGACAATGATTTCTTGGATGGGATACTAAAAACATAGTCAACAAAAACAAAAATAGGTAAACTGAACTACATCAAAATTGAAAACTACCGCACATGAAAGGACACAACCAACACATTGAAATGGTAACCTATGGAATGAGAGAAAATATTTGTAAGTTATATATGTGATAAGTGATTAATATCCAGAATTTATAAAGAACTCCTACAGGTCAACAACAACAAAAAAATGAATAACTTAATTTTGAAATAGGAAAAGGACTTAAACAGAATTTCTCCAAAAAAAGCTATACAAACATTTAACAAGCATACATAAAGATGTTCAGCATCACTAGTCATTATCAAAATGCAAATCAAAACCACGAAGAGATATTATTATCCCACTCTCATTAATATGACTACTATCAAAGAAATGAAACAACTAAAAAAAAACAAGAAAATAATAAGTTTGGCAAGGACATGGAGAAATTGAGACCCTGTGTACTATTGATGGGAATGTAAAATGATGTAGCTACTATGAAAAACAACATGGCAGTTCCTTGAAAATTTAAAAATAGAATTACCATATGATACAGCAATTCTACATGTGGGCATATCTCCAAAATAATGGAAACCAAGGTCTTGAAGAAAAAATTGTCCACTCATGTTTTTAGCAACATTATTCACAATGGCCAAAAGATAGGAGCAACCTAATGCACATCAGTGGATAATAGATAAACAAAATGTGTTATGCACATACAATGGAATATTACTCTGCCTTAACAAGGAAAAAAATGGTGGCCCAGCTTACAACATAGATGAACCTTGAGGATATTATGCTAAATGAAAGAAACCGGTCACAAAGAGAAATGTGAATGGTGGCTTCCAGGGGCTGAAGAGAGGGAAAGGATGGACTTGTTTAATGGGTATGGAGTTTTAGTTTTACAAAATAAGAAAGTTTCTGGAGACTGGTTCCATAACACATGAATATACATGTTTAAAATTGCAGTAAAATATATATAATGCAAAGTATACTATCTTAACCATTTATTAAATAACAGTTTTGTAGTGTGAAATATATCCACATTGTTGTGCAACCGATCACCAGAAAAGTCTTCAAAGTTAAAGTGTTTCCCCTCCCAAAAGAAAACAACACCCACAAAGATGAGGATATGTCAGAGATACAAGAGTCAACTAGAAGAGCTCAAATTGAAACACTTTGAGTAACAGAGTTAATAAAGTGTTATTGGACTCTAACCCACTAATACACATTTATGAGACCATAGTGAGGATGGAATAACTACATAAATTAATTGAAATTTTTCTGCACAGATTTATTTATTCTTAGTGAGTGAGTGAGTGAGTTTTTGGCGAACTTCACAGTTGTGAAGTACTGGTCAGGTGTTTTATTTTATTTTATTTTATTTTATTTTTTGCACTATTCCCAGAAATACTGTAGTACTGGGTCAATGCATGGAATGAACTGAGCAAACTTCTATTCTGCCTCCCTGCTCCAAAAATCCATTTAGTATATTTTCCTTGGACAGAGGACATATCACTTATTAAAATGATAAGAACAGATACTATGCTTGATCTTAGCCAAAAGGCCAAGAAGCAGTGGTTATGTATTTTATAGAAGGTCTCATAACTGGGACTTGTCTGTTTTTTTTTCCATAATTAGATTGGGTTATCAGGGGAAAAAATCACATATTTAAAGTACCATTCTCATTACATCATATCCAGAGTACATACTACCAACATGATTTATAACTATTGATGTTGACCTCAGTCATCTGGCTTGAGGTGGTGTGTGTCAGGTTTCTCCACTGCACAGTTTTTCTTTATGTGCAAGGACATTCTACCAGACATGTAAGTAAATGGCATACCTCAAGCTGGCAAGATCATCAAAAACAAAAAAAAAGTATGAGAAATTCTCACAGCCAAGAGGAATCTAAGGAGACATGACAACTAAATGTTACATGTTTTTTTTAGATGAGATCTACAGAAAGAGGGCAGTCGGTAAAAACTAAGGAAATCTGAACAAACTATGTGCTTAGTAATAATTTATCAGTTTGGGTTAATTAATTGTGACATATATCTCATAGTAATGTAGGATATTAATAATAGGAGAAACAGGGTGGAGGTATATAACAACTCTTTGTTCTACCCTCACAAGAATTCTGTAAATCCAAAACTGTTCTAAAACAGAGTTCATAACAAAAGGAAAAATATAGTTGGAATAAATGTGAGGAAAAGGCAAACATCAATGAGGCTTTTAAATAATATTCATTCTTATCTTAAGCCTTCTTTCCCAACATTTTGCCTATACATCTTTAGATGGGAGGAGCACTTTAGAATAGAAAAGGGGGACCTATAGGGGACTTTACATTTTGAAAAGGAAGGAAAACAACTACAAATGAAACAATGTATATTTAGAGATCATTGTGGAAGAGTGATTATGAATATGTTTAAGACGTCTTTGTGCATGTGTCAAAGCATCTTCGACTTTGTAAGTAAGACCTACACAAAGAAACCATCCCTGCTGTGGAGAGGCATTTCATGAAAATCAGTACATTTAGCAGTCTTTAGACATGATTTCGGCTCAAGAAAATAAGGCAAAAGTCAAGTTTAAGCCTCAGGGCTCTGAACAATCCATGCAGTCAGAACTCAGAGAGTAGGCTGCAGCACTTCGTAACCTCTGCCACCACCCACAATACACCTGCCTACAAGCTTAAGGTGATGGGGTTTTGTTTCAGAGGATCAACTACCTCCACTATCCAGTTGTCAGACTTTGGTAAGGGATATCAAACATACTAACAACCACCAAAACAATTTCAAGGTCAACTAATGATCTGCCAGCTCGCAGCAGCTTCGTTTGGCATTTCTCTTGCCCCCCATCTCAAGAAACAGCTGCTTTCCCATTTGCCTGGCAGCTTGCCAAAGGAACAAGACAGTCACTTAACACCGAGCTGTCAATAATTCATAGTAGCCGGACTTGATAAAGTAATCAGGAGGGGATATCATTTAATCAAGGTCTCCGAAACAGGGAGAAGCAATTGGGATTGCTAATCAGGTAATTGCAGAGGGAATTGCTCAGAAATAATTTGTATTGAGCTGATGGAAGAGCAAGTCCCGCTTACAATGGAGAGGACGGACTTTTCGTGTTCATGTCATCCTTCCTACAACTGCTAATCTTTGTGCAGTGTGTAAATGAGATGGGAGGTCAGCCTTCCGTGCCACTTGGCTCTCTAAATGTCACATTTCCGGCTTGTGCAAGTCACAGATATTGACTAGATTGTCTCCAGAGGAAACAGGCTTTGCTGATCCTTTGAAGGAAACTACGGACACAATGGATCACATTCAAAGTCACTTACAAATTGACCTGATTATATCCAAATATGTGATTATGAATAACATGAGCTTCTATTCCAACAGGGAATAACATCCTGTGGATTTTTCTCAGAAATTCTGAGGAAGTGTCTTCAATAGATTCTTCTCGTGAGTCACTTGATTCACAATACATCTTTAACAAGGATTGCAAGGAAATACAAAAATTAGAAAGTATACAACAGTAAACATTTCTGAATTATGCTCTGTAAATTGACTCACATGATTTGTCAAGACAGCTTATAATTTTTATGACCCCTTCATCATTACAAAGATAATTTAAGGTAGCTTTCAATGGTTCATAAAATATAGCAAGATAAAACTAAACTCAAAATCAGCCAGAGCATGAAATAAAATAAAAATATAAAATATGATAGATTGAGAGTGGTAATGATTAAGGAAACTTGCCATTTCACGCATTGCTCCATTTCACTGAAAACTATCAAACACTTGTTCTGCAATAGAAAGAGTACACACTTATTCTTCACTGAACTTTCTGTGAAAATTTTATGGTACTTGCTTTTCCTCTCACAGTTCCCAAATTTACTATATTCTACTCTCTTGTTGTGCATTACATTATAACTATGGCGTCAGAGGCCATATTATGGAAGACTAATTTACCAGTCAGTAGTTTTATGCTTTGGGAGAAGCTGATTCAAGTTCATTATTTGTTTCCTCCTTGATGAACTGGGTGAAGAACGAACGCTGACACAGGGTTTCATTGTTTTAGGATGGAAAGTGCTTAGCCCACTGTGTAGAAGGGTGTAATCACTTAACAAATGATACCTATTAATATTTCTTCCTATCTTTTGTCTTATTTCTTCCCAAACTGTGCTTTAGAAAGCTGCAATTATTTCTGTAAATAAAAGATGGAAATAATTATTAATGCCTTCCTCCTCTGACAGATGTCAGTCCTACTTCCACAACTGGATATGCTCTTGACAGAATTCCATTAATCTGTACCAATGTGGCAGGGAAAGAATCATTTAATATGCAAATATTCTAAGTCTTGAACTATCTCTGTCTTACCTACCTCATGTCAAAGACAATTGTATTCGCCCATCACATGCCTTCCTCCCAGCCCCAATCTTTCCTCTTTAAAAAAGACTTCTATCTGGTTAGTTTGTAAAATCATGTGATGCGTACTTGGAGGTATAAAAAGAACTGGAGCTTTCAATCAAATGAAGGAGTAAGAAAGAGAGGACAGATATTGTGTGTGAAAGATATCCATGAAAAACAATCACTGATGGAGAATGAAGGCTAATGATGAGTGAGACTCCAGAGAAGCCTCTAGGCTTCAGAGAATAGAACAGAGGAACAGGATTTTAAGAAGTTGTGTTTTGGATTATTCTTTTCATTCACTTTAAACTTCTTTGAAAAATAAGTAAAAGTTGGAGTTAATATTTAATAATATCAGTTGTTAGACAGTGGTTCCTTTAGTGCAACACACTGCTAATACCGGGCCACATGGCATCCTGGATTTTATTTTGGTTACATGAAACTCCTCATAAATTTTTTCTTTTCTAATTAAGCTGGTTGTCATCAGAAAGAGCTGCTGATCTCAAAGAAAAATACAAGAACAACTTTTAATTGGCGCTCTGTACAGGAAGAGAAAGCAGAAGCTTTGTTGTCTTAATGTAAACTGAACGTTAATAATATTCTGTCCTTCTGTTTTTCTCTGACACACAGGCACGAAGTCTTTGCAACCAATTCAACTTGTTATGATGAGTTTAATGTGCAGTCCTCCTAGGACCTTAACTGCCTTAGACTTAAATAGGGACTGGTTTCAAGTCCCTCTTCGAAAACTCATCCATTCGTTAACAACTCCACAGAGAGTTATCCAGTCATCAGCTCTACAAATGTGTATGAGCAGTTTTGTGATGACCATAGTAAAGCTTCAGGAAATACATAAAATCAGAAGATAGCATCTTCTAAAAGAGCCTCCAAACATACCAAAACTAAAAAGCTATGTGTTCTTTGCTCTTCTTCAGATTATCAATGTAAAGCAAGGGAGTTTACCTCTAAAAGTTTCTATTTTTATGAGAACTTTCCGATAATACCTCAGAAAGTTCTATAAGACATTGAAGTCTCTACATACAAGAACACTTATTACTCTTGTCTATATAGTTGTATGCACTTAGGTTGTCAAGGGATTCGAAAGTTTATCTAAAAATAAATACAAAAATAGCCAAGAGTGTTTAGAAAAAGAAGTATAATGAGGACTTTACCACCTATTTATGATTAACATAATCAGATATCAAAATCTATTATGAATCTGTACTGATTTTAAAGGTGTAAAAATGGCACAGAAATAGACAAATAAAACAGAAAGAACAGATACAAACTCCACAGTATTAAGTGGTAACATTGGGAACCGGTGGGAGAGAGTGGACCAATGCTGCTGAAATAACTGGATAATATTGCAAAAAATTAATTTTTCTCCTACTTTTTATCACAAATAATGCTTGGTAGATAACAAGGTAAAATATACATCCATAAAATTAGCAAATGAAATAATTTTTAAGTTGAAACTATAAAATAAAATATTAATAGAGTTAACTATATAAAATTTAGTTTACTTTGAAAAGCATTTTAAATGAATGCACAAAATAATGCCTATTAGAGTAAGCTGTAACGGCACAATTGGCTGCAGAAGTAGTCTCTGGATTTTTCTGACTAGACTTGGTGTCCCATCCGATTGTGAATTCCTGTGGTTAGCTATCCCAGAGGACCCTAACTACACTTATCCTAGGGCCTGGGGAGTGATAAATGATCAATAAGTCCTGTGTAATGTACTAGTTATCAAATGCATGATGTGAGGTGCTGTGATTTGGACTGCAAATAAGACTTGAAATGTCAGACTACAAGTCAGGGATCTGTCCCTTCATTTCTACTATGTGGTGATGTGCATTGCTTACTCTCTTGGTGTTTCAGTTCTTTTAAACCTAAACAGTGATCACAGTAACTACTTTTCCTATTTAATAGAAGTATTCTGAAAATTGAATGAGTTGTGTATATAATGGTTTTTACAACTGTAAAGCAATCACAAGAAATTGTTATGCTATCATAATATTTCTAATAATAGATATCATATGTTCTAGCCACATTAGTAGAACAAAATTCTTTGACCCTGTGAACTAATCTTTGACTACTAAATACGAAAGGACATTTTATATACACCACTTAAGCAATCAGCTGGCAAAACTTAAACTAAGCTTCCTGTGTGATGTTCAGCAGTTTGAGGACCCGATAGCGTTTGTTGAGAGGAGTGAAGCCATATGAAGTCCTTAGAACAGCATCTGCAATAGTAAAGTGCTGAATTATTGTCATTAGGAGAACTAACGTGCTGAGAATGCTTAGTGCCCCAAGCACAACACTATATATTATTTAGTCACAGCAATTTGACAATGTAAGTATTGTTATCCCATTTTATAGATTAGGATAACTGAGACTCTAATAAGTTAAAGAGCTGACAGATTCTAAACTCTAAATAAACATACTTCTTTACTCTGACATTGCTTAGAGACGAATACTTTTCACAAACCAACACCAATCCATCTAGATTTACCTGGATTCCAAAATAATAGATTACTGTCTTATATTTTTATAGTTCAGATTATAATGAAAACAATTTAATAGATGATGATCATGGGTGATTACTCCATAACTTTGACTACTTAAAGATCTTTATCTATCTTGTCCTGAGTCCCCTGGAGCAACTTACAGAGGTCACAAAAACCTCACAAAGGGGCCAAGTAGCTACAGGAGCCTGAAATCTTTGCTGATGGAAGTGCCTTCCTGAGCTTCCTAACATTTGTGGCTTGTGTTCAACACATGAAAGTCAGGGGGTTCTCAGTGATTTTCTTTCTGCCTAACTTGGCTGCACAAAAATTATACCCATCTGTAGGTATATCTTTCTGGTCTATTTTTGAAAAGTCTTTTATTTATCTATTTATTCATTTATTTCTTTATTTGCTATTTGTCTATTATTAAAGAGAGAAGCCATGGTTCCAAGCAGAATTCAAAATTTTCATCTCTGCTCAGTGATCCTCTTGTTGCCTTTTTCAATTATGGAGCTGCATGACCTGAATGCTGGCACAAATACTTGGTCAAGTTGGGACAGTACCTTTAGAAAGGGGGAAAACTTCCCATGGGCACTCATAAATTCACCTTGAAGCTTGATCACCAGGAGTCTATGCTATTTTACATTTTTCTGCAAACTACATGGGTCCAGAATTGGGTGCTCTGTTAAGTTTGTGTTTAGGTGATTCAAAATGAATCTAAACTTTTAGAAGACATAGGTCACTTTCATGAGAATCATGATCAATGGCAATTGGCTATCAACAAAATAGTCACATCTGCTCATTTTAACATTTCTTCAATAATGTAATCCAATCTAACTGGTTTGAAAAAATCATACACACAACTACTTACCTCAAAACATCCATATATTTAATAAATAGTTATTGAGAGTTCCCTATTTTAAGGGCATATGTGAGTCCATGATAATATTTATATATACACATAATGTTAAAGATAAACATGCTCATGTGTACTGTAAGTATACATCCAGCATGAACAGTGGTACATGACGGGATAAATGAACTCTTAGCAACATGATCAATGCGCAGTGGGAGCATGGGGGAGGAAACCATTTCTTCTGATTGAGACATAAAGGAGTGTTCATATTTCCTCAAACATCTGCCCTGGGCTTTGTCATGCAAATAAATTTTAATAATTAAAAAATCTAGGACAGACCTTTCAGCATGGGAGCACTGTAAAGGCAGACAAAATGCCTACTCCAAACAGAAAGTAGTAAAATATAGATAGAGAATTAACCACCCCCCCACCACCAAAAGAAAAGAATTAGAAGAGAGGAAAAAGTATAAGATATTAAAAAGAGTCAGAAAAAAAGATTTTTAAAGACACTATGAATAAATGTAAATCTCTTGATAACTCGAAAGACAGCAGACCTATTAAGTAGTACAGTGTCCTTTTGCTGGCCTATAAAACTCTCCCATACATTCATACATATCTAATATAATATTATCTCCAGCACCTTATTAGAATGTCAGCGTAGGCACTTCACCTTGGTATTGCGGTCCCCTACCTTTTTGGCACCAGGGACCAGTTTTGTGGAAGACAATTTTTCCACAGACTGGGGTTGGGGGAAACAGGAGACAGAGCTCAGGTGAGCTTTGCTTGCTGGCCCACCACTCACTTCCTACTGTGCAGCCCAGTTCCTAACAGGCCACGGACTGATTGAGGTTTGTGGTCCGGGGGTTGGAGACCTCTGTCTTGGAAAACAGTCACCAGCAGAGAAGACTAGAGAAGGACCTCAGGAGCTCTTAGATGTCAATGAAGGACACCAAATGTAGAATATGCATCAAATACACTCAGCTGGTTGGAAAGAGGAATGCTCCCTGATTCTTAAGCTTCAGCCTCCATGCAAAGGAGAGAAGCTGAAGGCAGACAGTTCCTCAGAAGTGTCCCCCAGAGAGGCAGGAACATGCAGAGGGTCGGAAGGACGTGCACAGCTGTGAGACACAGTGTGTAATAGGAGCGGGAGCCCGCGGAGCAGTATCTGAACAGCTACCAGATGTGCTCTTTGTCAACAACTTTATCTGAAAGTGCTCTAAACTGCACATAACAAGGCAACCTTTTTAGTGCTGAGAGGGTCATACCAGTTGAACTAAAGAACCACCATTTGAGAGAAATCATTCTTTCTAATGGGAGTAGTGCTTCTCAATACAAGTATAAAGCCATGTCACTGGCTTTAGAGATGTGAACAGAAAGTGGGACAGGGATCAGACCCTGTTAGCAGGAGACTGGGGGCACAAGGGACATGAGAAATGTGGGCACCAATCTGGAGTACCATTCATACGTCATCCTACAGAGCCAAAGACCATAGATCCCTGATGTTTTTTCTTGTGAAAAGTCAGAAAGCACAATATATTTATTGCATTAGCACTTGGGGAAGCAAGAATCACTGCCTAAAAAGACTTGTAGACATGGAATTCCCATAAAACTGATTGAAGGGCTGATCGAAAGCCAGGCCCCTAATTTTTTCCCTCATTAATGTAGTCTATAAATCAAGGCCTACCAATATTAAACATATCATTTTCTCTTCCTCCAAAAAAAAATTCTACAGAATGAAGTGCCAAATTATTATATTTTGGAAAAACTGCTATTTGCAACATATGGGTAAACAATTACAAACTCAAAAACTGATGTTAACTCTATCAGCTGCAGTACATACGTTTGGTAGGATCAACACTGGTATATATTTATTTGGATCTTTCAGCACCGTTGTATAAATATAGCCTGTCGGTATTACGACACACGTTACGCTGAATGCCAGCACTAAAGCCCGACCTTTAGTTTGCTGACTACATGAACCATGAATGCACCACAGTGTTCCAAATGACATAAGGATGTTAAATCTCCCTTAGATTTTAAAGTTAAGATGGATTTAACCTCCCCTTCAACCTGTATTCACTCCCGCCATGCAGATTCTGCACAACCCGGCGGAATGTGTGAGGAAAGGGGTCAGAGACAGTGCATCGTGACAAAAAAGAACTGAATGAGCTGCAGGTTTGGAGACCTGGATTTTACCTTTCTCGTCACTATTTGGATAAACTCAGACAGTTACAACTTCTGGGGGTTATTTGCTTTATTTGTAAAGTAAGAAAGGGTCAACTCAACCCGTGGGTTAAAATTCAAATGTAAAGGTACAAATCCTCAAGAAAACAGAAGTGTGGGTGTCTAAAGGAAAGACCTGAAGGAGCTAAATTCCAATTGCTATAGCAGAAGTGAGTCAGAGTAGATGTAAAGCATCAAATACATGGTCACTAGTTTGCAAAACACACTGGTTGGATCATCCTACAGTCTTTCTCCTTATCTAAAATCCTAAAATGGCCAGATGATTATGTACACCTTTCTGACCCATGAGTTCTCCTGGCAACACAGGAATAGATCTTTACTGCAAAAAGCTTGTGTCCCACATTTTTTTATCCACACATTCAATGTCTGAAATAATATTCTAAATTTGGAAGTGGCTCTTTGTAAAAGGAATTTCAGAGTCTTTCTTTTTTATTTTCTTTAACTTACTTAGAGAAGAAGCTGGAGTCCAGTCCCTGCAGCCTAGTTTGCAGATGTCATTCAGATTGTCCCTTTCAGATGCTTTAATTATAAACCAAGGGATCTAATTTTATCTTAGCCACCTGGGTGGTGTTTGATCTTTACGTGAAACCTATACGAGCAGTCCACAGAGTGGAGATTATTCTATGTGTTTTTAACATTACCAAGTTGTAGACGGACCTAACGCTCTCCTTCTTGTCAAGTCCAAGTATCTTTATCCTGAGGCGTGAGACCCTCACAATATCATCCTGTCCCCATTTGCTCATGAAGTCAATGCCTGTTAATTCACTCCTTTAACATCTATTAGTTAAGCCATACTATGTATCAGGCACCAAGCTTCACGCTGGAGATGCGATGATTCACAAAACACATGCTCTTGGCCCTGAGAGAACGTGAATTCCAGTGAGCAAAGACAAGAAAGCCACACCAACATACGCTATGTACCAGGAAAGTGAAAGCACAGAGTGCTGTGGGGACCCAGAGGAGAGTCACCTAACCTTCTCTTATAGCAGGCCTGCGTACATCTTTCCAAAGGAAATGATTCCTAAAATGAGAACCAAGAGACAGGTGGAAATACAATTCTCGGGTAGTAGAAGGGAGCTTTTTAGGCAGCACAACGGAAGGGCCAAGACAGGTGATATGCTATACTCAGAAATATAAGTACAGGTTTGAGAGACACATTTGGGGGACAAGAGAGAAAGGGACAAAGTTGATAAAACAAACAGGGCCTAACTACTGTGTAGTCACTTAGTTTGACATAATGTAATCAGTTACATCACATCAGTTACATTACACCAGCAAGATTCCACACAGGGCCCCATGAAATTATTCAGCTCGTATTCAACATCAGGGATGTATTTCCACAATAATGCTGAATGACAGTTTATCCCCAACTCTCAGTGGCTTGAAACAATGACTGTTTTGTCCGTGCATGAACCTTCAGGTGGGTGATTTAGGGTGGGCCAGGCTGCACGTTCTTCTGGTCTCAGCTGGACTATCTGACACACCTGGGGATTAGCTGGCCATGAATTAGCTGATGTAGGATGGCTTTAGCTAGGGTGACTAGGACAGCGGCTCTGCTTAACTTGTCTCAGCTGCGTCCAGGCATGTTTTTATGGGAAGGTAGGAGAACAAGAGAAGGAGCAGAAGAAGAAGGTAGGGGAACAAGAGAAGGAGCAGAAGGAGAAGGTAGGGGAACAAGAGTAATAGCTTTTTCAAGTCTCTGCAAGAGTTCTATCTGCCAATCTTCTTAGGTCCAAAGCAAGATACAGGACCAGTCAGAATAAATAGAATGGGAAAACAGACTCCACCTGTTTTTATGAGAGACACTACAAGCGTCACATGACAAAAGAATGGTTATGGAGATGACTGAAGAACCATGATCATTAATGGCCATTAATCAATCAAATATACAATCCCTCCCAGGCACAGGATGACAGTGATTTCTTTGGATGAAATCATCTCTTAAGTGGATCACTCATACACACCTCACCTCTAGCACACACAGAGGCCCCATAAAGCTAAATGCTTTGTCTCCAGCTTTTCTGACACAGTGACCAGACTTCTCCCCAAACAGGGAAGGTAATGGCTG
>VMDR010019835.1:0-18016 GCA_007922815.1 Macrotus californicus | reverse complement strand
CATGGGGAAAGAAAGGCCTTTTCAATCATAATTATTGGGAGAATTGATTAATTACTAGAGAAACAAAGCAAAACAAAAATTGAGATCCACCTCTCTCATCATAGACACTGTGTTTTTTCTTAAAGCAAAATGAAATAAAAACCTAGAAGTTTTTAGAAGTACTAATGGACACCAGGTCTTAGACTGTTTTAGTTTTGAGTGGATTAAGTGAGATAATATATGGAAAGGATGCATAAGGAGCGACACACGATGATAGAATTAGAGAGCAAGGATGTGACTTCAGAGCCATACTCTCTCATTCTGGGATGGGGAAGGGAGAATTCCTAGGAAAATTTGGCTAGATTTTGTTACATACAAAATTTTAAAATTATTTCAAATATTATAAAATAATTATACAAATTTTAAAAAGCAAATGGCACATTGAGAAAATCTGCATATTTTATCTAACAAATGATTAATATTCTTCATCAACAAAAAGCTGTCAGCAACTGATTACGGGAGAACTACAAGATGAGCCAAGTGCTTCCGTCTCTCCTTCCTGGTCCTCACCAGGGAGAAAAGCCTTTGAATGTGAGACAGAAGTTTTTAAACTAAATAGACCGTCCATTAACTATTTCAGATATGAAGACTCTCCAAAGAGCTGTTAAGGAGTGTGCTATCTTCCAGGGTAAAACAAGAGTTGACATAACTCAATTGGATGAAACACTTGATAAAAATCATGTTTATACCTGAACCGATTCTGACCACAGAAAACACCACTTTATATACATCCTACACGAATACATACATCAAAGAGGCTGGATAAACTACCATCAATACCAAATGTTAGCCTCAGCTCTCTTTAGGTGATAAGATACATAAATCTGTTTAATACTTCCATGCAGTTTTCTGTATGGTCCAACAGTCCATGATGTATACGTATTGATTTTAAAGGCAGTGAAAGAAAATGTTTTAAAAAATGTGAGTGGGTGACTACAGAAAGTACAGTTTCTGGATAAGTTAAAAAGGAAAAAACTGTATATATTTTTCTCCTTGCAATCACTTCAAGCTTCTTGCTTCCAAGCAAATCTTGGCACAGAAAAACTTCGGGAGTCACCAATGATAGTCCACACTCTGCCAATCACTCCTATTAGGCTCACAAGTAGCCCTGTGAGGCCACAGGCCAGTGACAGTGGCGATGTGGGGGAGTGAGGGGAGAATCCAGTAACAAAAGCCTCAAACACATATTAGGTTATAAGGCATGTGAGGGCCTTGTGTGGGAGAGAAGAGAATTCCACTGAACTCCAAATTCTCCAATTAGACCCGGGGACTGTGTGTATTTGTACAAAATTCTCAGTCTCCAGTTATTATTAAAATGAAAGCTGCGTGGGTTAGGTTTTTAAGAATATGGATTTCAAAATCAGGCAGCAACACATATTCAGACCTTGCTAATCTGAATTGCTTATTTCTGCTCACTGTGTCTTACTTAGTCTTTCTCTAAAAATTAAAACTACTGTAGAAGCAATGTTTTAGGTTGTCTAAATTGTGAGCAGAGTTAATGAGATAATACATGGGAAGGGCTTTAAAGTGAAGGTATATTACAGAAGTTAGTGGTTAACAAAGTCACCTCTCGGTCTTGGTTCTTACCACAGCTCCGTCACTTGGGTAAGTTCCTTCACCTGTCAGTGCTTCAATTTCCTCATTTACAAAATGGTGACAGTGATGGTACCACATCACTTATGTGCCAATAACCAACGTACACATAGGTTATTGTGAGATAACTGAGTTCATACACACGAAGGTTTAGGGGAATTTCTCACATTCCCCTGAACCTTGTGAATGCCTCACATCTTTAATGTAAGATAATTTTAATCACCGTTTCATAGATAAGGAAACTGAAGGGCAGAGAAGTTAAATAACTTGCCCAATGCTACCAATGAGTCAATGGAAGAATCTGGATTCAAATCCAGGCTCTGGCTTCATGGTTTGCATTCTTTCTGACTGTGTTCAATAAATGTGAGGTATTATTTTCATTGTTATTAGTTAAGTCAGAGGTGGCAAATGAGCATGACCTCAAAACATGTCCTAGGAACTAAGAAAGAAAGAACAAAGGAAGATTAAAAAATGAGTACTGTTCATTTCTTGCACAATAGATATTGCTTCAGTCCATACACAGAAGACCCTTGAACAATGCTACAGTAACTCCATGGGTCCATTTATACCGGGATCTTTTTTCAATAAATACTGAAAATGTATTTTCTCTTCCTTATGGTTTTTAAAATAACATTTTCTTTTCTCTAGATTACTTTATTATAAGAATACAGTATATAATATATGTATAACACACAAAATACGTGTTAACTGACTACTTACGTGATTGGTAAGGCTTCTGATCAACAGAAAGCTATTAATAGTTAAGTTTTGGGGCATCAAAAGTTCTAGGTGGAGTTTTGATTATGTGGGGATTCAGCGTCCCTAACCCCTGCATTGCTCCAGGGTCAACTATATGTAGATATATATCACATTTAGTTTTTCTGCTCCATGATGCATGTAATATGACTCCCACTATAGATGAGGAAACTGAGTCTGAGGAAAGTTGTGTCTTAATTATGGATTCAGCTAACGGTGGAATTCAAATGTGTCTAACCTCAAAGTCTGGGTCTCTCTACTATAAAGTGCTGCTCCAGTATATTCATATTTGCTCTGATGATGCCCAGTGTGCCTCTGGCACAGTCACTATTCTCAGATCTAGGTTTGTCTGTGTTTAGAATAACTGACAGAAGACATTCCCATGCCTTGGTTTCCCTGCAAGTCTCCGTCTCTAAGGGAAACCAAAAATGGGTAGTTGAGAGACGACACAAAGTGAACTAGTTAGATCATCACTGACCTTTTCTGCTCGAAAGAACCCTTTTCAGAAAAATACAAACCCATATTGGTTCATGATAAAATTAGTACAGTAGCCCTGGCTAGTGTGGCTCAGTGGATTGAGCAACGCCTATGAACCAGAGGGTCACCAGTTCAATTCTCAGTCAGGGCACATGCCTGGGTTGCGGGCTAGGTCCCCAGTAGGGGGTGCATGAGGGGCAACCACACACTGATTTTTCCCTCTTTCTTCCACCCTTGCCCTCTGTCAATAAATAAATAAATAAATAAATAAATAAATAAATAAATAAATAAATAAATAAATAAAATTAATACAATAATTCCTATCTTCAAAGTCCTTTGATAATGCCAAGACATTCCATTGGACAAAAAACATGGATATCCTTTCTTCTTCTCAGCTTTTGACCTGGGATTCTTGGACATTCTGATGTCCAGAGTCTGCAGTCTCAAGATTTTCAGGGTAGTTGCTCCAAAGGGATGCTATCTGTGCCCCATTTCTGGATAAAAACTTTAACTTCATACAGGAAATCTTGGATTGCCTCTGTCATAGGCGTTTATTGGCTACCTCATGAGCTTCCTTCCCATCCTTATTTTCTGCTGGCAGCACTATAATTTCCTTTTGGTAAATTATTTCTCTGCCATCATGTTCCAGCCTCACAATTTGGTGGGACTGACCCCATGCCTAGCTTCACAGGCAGGGCCTGATTGACTCAAGCTAATCCTTATGTTCTATTTCTCTTGCTTCCCTCAGTAATTGGCTAAGGAATGGATGCATAATCGAATGTGGGCCGATGAAGGAGACTGAGTCTAAACACCTGAGCAGAAGCAAGCTGGTTTCTTCTCTCTTTTTTCTTGCAGCTGTATGGGTGAGGGATACATTCTAGAGACTGAAAATGAAAGGGACTCTGTCAAGGCTTGGTGAGGGTGTCACTGAGCTGCGACTACAAGTCCCAGTAAGGACCAGCCTTATCTGTAAACTGTCTCAGTTTTGTGAGCCAATAAATTCCACTTTATTGCTGCTGCTGATTTTGATTGGGTTTTCTGTTACTTAAGCTGTAGAGAGATCTCGGCAATAATATGTTGTCAGCAGGGAAGTACCTAACTAGTCCAGCAACTCCTAAAACCCTAATGGTTCTATGGAGAAATAAATCTATTATCATACAAATTAGAAATGCAACATCTTTCACAGAATAAGAAACTTGCCAAGAGATTCTCAAAAGCCTTCTTAGTTTCCACTGCAACTTTTTATAGTAACATCACCATGGGTAGCTGCAGGGTAGACTGCCTTCCACATGGGATATAAGGACACAAAAGCCACAGCAGAGAGTATTACTGCAGCTTCCTTCCCTGCACGAGAGACTCTGCTGAAGCAACTGGCCTCTCCTGAGGTTCCGTTGTGAATTTATGGCATAGTGTTGCTAAACTGTGCCCCGGCGGTACAGTAACATTACAAACTAGCCTCATGTGGAAAGGGTGAATCCCTAGCTTTGAGTGTGTGGTAGTCAGTATAACATTAGACTAAACCGAGAGAAGCTATCTGAATTGCTAAAAAGAGAAACAAATATTCCAAATATTATTGCAGCCTAGTTACATTTATTGTGATTTGGGATTCCTAAAATCTCAATTTTTAACATTTAGAAAACTGTAAAAAATTATACTAGGCATCACCAAGCCAGATTCAGCATATATTTGCAAAAAAAATTACACACACACACATACACACAGAGGCCCTCGGCTTTCTCACAAACACTTAGTGACATATGTTTTTCTTTTTAAATATAAAGACTCACCAAAATAATTCACACTTTGACACTAGAGCACAAGCAGTGTGAGACAGTTCAGAAGTGCTGATGGTGGAGTCAGGGCTTCAGAAAATGTCAGTATATGGAGCCAAGAAGACTGAATCCCAATAGAGGTCAATAAAATAAACATGCTTTTATTTGCCTTAATATTGCTTATAAACATTGCTGCATTCATGAAATATTAGGATACAAAAGGAGTAAAGGGCTATGGAATAAAAATTTAGGACAGTGTAGGCAGACTGTGACTTTCTCCAATCACATGCTTCCATTTCTCCTTTTGGTACCCAAGGACATTGCTGTTGTCACGATTGGACCCCGGGGCTAGGAAAATTGCTATTTGGAACTCTGAAGTCAGAAGATTGTCAATTCCAATTGGCAGTGACCGGTGGAAGTTATGTTGTACGTGATATATTTGAAAGAGATCTGCTTTTGGAACTGTAAATATTGGAAATAAATATTGGAGATGTACCTTTTTAGCTGCTTGGTCTTGTATAAGTTATTTAGTCTCAGAATGCATAAATTTCTCCATCTCTAAAATGCGTAGAGTAAAATTTGGCATGGGTTTAGATGTCAGTGAAAGTGCACAGCATGCTTACTGAATGCCACAAGGATTATTTGATGGGTGACTCCATAGTTTAATCGTGAGATGCTCAAGACCAATGGGGTTCTCTGCTTCCCACCATAGCACACTGTTAATTCAAGAGAAAAATGCTAGTGAAAATGACTTGTTTTAAAGATGGTGAATAGTCAGATCACAAGGTTGCCCAGCTAGACCTGAAATTATGAAAATATACTTCAAAACAGCATAAATTTATTATCTTTGTTTAATCTGAAAGTACAGTTTTCTGATCCATAACCAGTCACCTGGATTATTAAGCTTTTATTCTCCCCCTTCTCCTTTTTCTTTTTCACCAAACTAGAATACTAACTACTCAAAGAGACACAGAACTCCATTAGTTTACTGCAAAACACTGTCAAAGAAATTCTTGGGCAGGAAATCATGAAATATTGGTTTCAGAACAGCTCCTACTAGCATCAAATACTTGAGTTTCCTCATCTGGACAATAAAATACTCACCAGTCCCAACCAGGTATAAATTCCTATTGCCACCCTATAAAATGCCAGCCTCATTCCCTGCTATTGAACAACGGGAATTTTAAGAACAATCAATTTAGTTTGTTTATTCAAAAGGACCAAACTACTCTCAGAATAAGCCATTGATTCAGAGCTGTTTCTAATCTTATAGTCAATAGCATTGTAATAACGATGTATGGTGCCAGGTGGGCCCTGGAAATATCAGAGGGACCACTTTGTAAAGCATGTGATTGTCTAACCACTATGCTGTACACCTCAAACTAATACAAAGTTATATTGAATGTAAAAAAAAAAATACAGCTGTTTTTTATCGGCTACAATTCATACCACTGCTTACAAAATCTAATCACTATTCACTGTAACCCAGACGCAAAACAATAATAGCAGTAGCTAACTTTTCTTGAGTGCTTTCTGGTGCCAGAAACTGTTGTCATCAATTTACATGTATCAATTAATTTAGACTTCACAACAAGCCTATTTGAATAGGTATTATTATTACAATAAATTTAATTTTAGAGGCGAGATGTGGGCAAAAAGAATTGTAGCAACTTGCTCATTTTTTTCTTTACTAGTAAATATCACAGCCTCGATTGGAACCCAGATAATCTGCCTCCTGGGCCTAGTCTCTACTGATTGCATGGCACGGCAAAATATAATTGTTACCTCCTTATTTTTCCCCTGTGCCTTTTGCCAATACTAGCACACCCATGTAATAGAGCTTAGAAATACAAAATCACATCATTCAAACTGTGCCTTCATTCTTTTTCCTCAGAGAAGCTATCAATATTATGAGCAGTATGCAGACAGTCTATTTTCTGAATGAACTTAATGGACAAACGGGAAAATTATAAAACTGATTAAAAAGTTTTGCTGTGGTTTTGGTCAAGTCCACTTTTAATGCTCGTTGCAAAATGGTCCAAACATTTGAGTACAAAAGTTCAGGACAAAAAAATACAGAAAGTAAAAAACATTAAAATATTAAGAAGCGCAAATATGCACTCTTTACATGTGCAGCTGAGTGAAAGAGCAAACACCAAATTGCTTCCAAAACAATAACTTCTGATTTTGCCATTAATTTAATTTTTAATTTCTGTGTAGTTAATTTTACTAATAGCTTATTTATTTGTTCAAATTTAGAAAACAGCCAAGTGTCTCCCTGGAGGGAGTGTGACTGGGCTGTCCGTCATCTTCCTTTTATGCTTCAACTAATTTCTCTCTTCCCCACTTTCACTCTAAATTAACCTTAGTTTTTGGTCCATCTTGTCAAATCCCTGTTCTCTATCTTAAAAAGGAGGAGAAAAGATAAACTATTAAACTAATTCTTAATAATGAAATGTTGTGTATTTTCTGGTCCCTTTTTGTACATAAAACAAGCAGTTAATGCTTGAAAAATCTTCATAAAAGGGGGAATGGTAACAACAAAAGGGGGATGGAGAAATGAGAGCCTTGTTCAACCAACCGACCAACCAAACCCCAAGCAAGAACAGCTAAAA
Organism: Macrotus californicus; assembly: GCA_007922815.1. Classification (NCBI taxonomy): domain Eukaryota; kingdom Metazoa; phylum Chordata; class Mammalia; order Chiroptera; family Phyllostomidae; genus Macrotus; species Macrotus californicus. The sequence goes on along the minus strand of VMDR010019835.1, from coordinate 10,764 downwards.
ATTTTAAAAAGGAAAACAAGAGAGCTTTTCAAGTCATTTTTCTCCTTTCTGTCTTTGCCTCATTTTCAATTTTGTTTTTAAGTAGAAGAAAAGAAGAAAGAAAGGAAAGAAAACAACAAACAAGCAAACATTTCACAGCAAAGAATGCATGGACAGGGAACTTTTCTATCCTTCCCACCTATGTTCCTCATTCTTGGCTTTTTCTTTTCTTTGCCTCCCCAGGCATCTGGGCTTTGAGAAAGAGGCAACTCAATCACTCCAAGGAATCCAGTGCCACATGCTACCTACATAATTGGAGACCATGGTCGTAATTACTTTAATGTATGTCATCAGTGTTCTTGAACACCCTTAATTACTCAGCCCCTACTGCTGAGTGATAAAGTAGGAATATGGTTTGTCTTATGTTTTATGAAATAGGCAATAGGTGTATATTTGTTTTGTACAATCAAATGCAAAACAATATTACTTAACATGGTCAATGAATAAGCAAATACTACTGATTATCTAACAGCTCCAGAATGTGATACAGACTTGCTGCCCAAGGCTAACTTGGCAGAATCCATTTCCTGCTGAGGGAGTAACCATAACTTTAATTTTTTCTGAAATAATTTATTACAAATGAAAATGCATGTCATACATGCAACTTTTGTCTTAAATAATAACTTCTAAAGAAAAAATTGAAGACCAACGTAATAAGCATTCAAAAATATGAGAAGTATATATGTCATGAACCTGTTTTATGTACCAAATGCTGACTAACTTAAGTGCCCTTTTGGTGTACTGGATACAATATTTGAAGTCAAGACTTACAGAAGAACCTGAACATGGGGTGCTGTACTTAATACAGGGCTGCTGACTGATCAGAACAAGTCTTCCCTGAGAATCACATTTCACAAGAAACAAAAACGCTATAATACAACAGAATTTAGATTCAAATAAAACTCTTCCTCTGCACCAAAAAGTAAGCAGAAGATAGCTTTCCTGAATCACTTTTTTTGTAAGAAACAAAAATCTTGAGAGCCCATTTCCATATTATTAAAATATGTTCTTCCTTCACAAACTTGAAAATGGACTCAATAGGCAACTTTTTCTCTTTAGATGAGAGTTCTATTCCTCCTTGAAGCAGCATTGCCGATTGGGTGGGGAAAGGGTCTGACTTCTCTCTTCCAGATCCCTGTCCATCATCTTTTCATCAGTGTGAACCTAACCTCTCTTTATGTCCATCTTATCATCTGTAGAAGGATCATGATAATAATATCAGATATCTCCTAAATTTTTGTGAGAATTAAATGAGTTAATAAATTTAAAAATGTTTAAAAGAAAAATAATATTAAATATGGTTTTAGCTATTATTAAATATATGCTATCCACCCAACCATGATAAAAGGAAATCAATACGGAATAAGGTGTGAGGGATGAGAGGTAAGAGAATGGAGAATAAAAACACAAAATATATTTTTTTAAAGGTCAAAATACCTCTTTCTTTATTCATGGGCCAGAGTTTGGTATATTGGGAGCTTAGGGTCTTGAGGAAACACTCCCTAAGCCAGTGAGAGGAAGCACCCCTGGCTGGCAGGGACAGATGGGTGATGTCAGGAGTGAAAAAGGGAGAACAGCTGGGCATTTTCACTGATGCGACAAGTTTGTTTGCAACATAAGGTATTTGACTTTAAGCTCATATTTTAAGCCCCATTTTATATATTTATTTAACAGACTAGCAGATTGTAGCGTAAATTCACCTATTGTGCTTTCCTTCATGTAATGAGTTTCCTAAACCGTATTATAATATCATCTACTAAAAGTGCTTCCGCTCTTGCAAATGAAGATTTCAAGATAAATGAGAACTTTTGCCACAGATGTTATCCTCATAAATGAGAAAGAATTTTTTTTAAAAGATTTTTCTTTGTTTTCCCTTGAGGATAGTAAAAATAAGATAAATTAAAAAATGACTTGCCTAAAGAGCAAACCAGTAAAATATGTCCAGGCTTCATGGGTTTAAAACCCTTTTTCACTGTGTGATCTCATTCAAATTATTTAATCTTCCTAAAATTTGGTTTTCTAGTCATAAAATAGGATTGATACTCATTCTAGCTTGTAGAATGATTAGAAGGTTTAAGTGAATGTATGTAGAGTTTGTGGAACAATGCTTACGTGTATTAACTACCCATCAATGTTTGTAACTATCCATCAATGTGTGCCAATCTATTGTCATCATCAGCAATTGGTAACTGATGGAATGGGTCTTATTAGATTGATTTGTATGAGACATCTAATAATTATAATAAATTTCTGGAATATGATGTAAAGAAGAACCAGTTCTAAGAAACAAACTGGACAGAGAGTATTTATTTACCATCTTTATCATCTACTTTTCTATAAAGACATATTCACTTGTATGGCATGGCTTTTGCACCTTTAAATTAGTTTAGCTTATACATTCTTTACCAAGTTAAAACAATGATTGAATCATGAGTCAAAATACCTGGGCCAGAAGTAGCACCCATGATCTCTCTCACACTTGGAAGTACAATAGTGATAAAAATCATTTGAGACCTTATAAGCCCATAAATAATGTAATTTTCTTTTTTTTTCCTTCTGGAGCTGAAAGAGACATTTCTTTTTCATGAAAAGAAAAATAGGATTTATACAGCATGATTTAAGTTATAATTCCTGCCATTAGGGATCTCAGTGAGTTAAGAGAAATGTTGGTTCAGGGAAGCACAGGCTCTGCTTTTGAGGAGACCAAGTTTTCTGTTCCAGCCTTTACCTTTCAGACATCATTTTTCTGGGAATGAACTTGCTCTGTTTCCCCTCTTTAAACTGAGTTTCTGGAAGCCAAAGACCAGGTTTGGCTGTTTGTTTTATTCCCTTTCTCTAGTTAATAGCATGGGTCTTAATTTTAACATATCAACCGATAAATCAATTCAAGAAGTTCAGAAATCTCACCTGAAGATCCCCATTTAGATGATATGATCTTTTATTAGTATTTAAAGGATTAGCTAATTTAATGACTATATAATGAATGTCTTCTGGAACAGTCCAGATTTTGAATATTCTATATTGCTGTTATATCAGATGTCAGAAAAATATGTTTGTTTCTGGTTTAAGAAACATAAACACACTGTATAAACCTCATACAATTGGTACAGCAAACTCTGGAACTGCAAGGCCTGACACCTCTAGTGCTTTAAGCAAAATGACCTAAAGCAAAGAGTACGATCTTAAGAATCTAAGGGTTCAAATCTGCATTCTATTTGTTACTGCTCTATCAGAATCCTACAGGAAAACCAAACAGTTATGATAGATAAAGACAGAACTTTCTTCTTGAGGTGGGGTAAAGGACCCAGAGTTCAGCTCACTTGGTTCTTTCTCTTCATCATGTCTAACCCACCACTTGGTATCCCATTGGGTCCAGGAATCAAAGCTCTGGAACACAGTTTGGAGACCATTGATTTTGTCTTTCAGAATTTGAGTTACATCACCTCTAAATTGGGAATGATAATACCTGAATCAAGTGTGTTTAACCTGAAAAGATCTGACAGCCACAGCACTGATTTGTTCTTTAGTCTTCAGATGATGCCTTACTCTTAGAACCTTTTTCTAGTGTAGATGCTAAAAAAAATATTTCTCCTCCTAAATTTCTAGTTCTTCTAGATGGGCTAATAACCAAATTAACAGAGGGAGAGATTAACAGGAGAAAATGTCCAAAGGTCATTATACCATGAGAAAGAGAGAGCAAATGCATCAGGCAGTTGAGGTTTATTTGCCATTACGGACAAAAGAAAAAAAGGGACAGGGTCTGAGATTTTGAAGGGGAAATGGGCAAATTACAGGTAGCCAAGAAAGAGCTGAACTCATGGTAAACAAAGTCCTGTTAGGCAACTCAGAAACAACGAATCACAGAGAGAGAATCCAAGCCCCTGCTTGGATACTTCCTATTTAATGGTAAGGTGAATATGTAGATTCCCTTCCTGGAGCAGGCTTTTCCATCTTAACCTTGTAGGCAGGAAAGTGTGACGGTCACAGGTTCTTTCTGCTTCTTTCATTTCTTGATAATCAGCTTAAAATCAATATCCCAAAAACATATTTTTAGGATGGCAAAACTTTGGCTCAAAACTTCATGAGCTAGGGAGATGAGATTTGTGAATAGTTTAATTTCCCAACTCAACAAATTCTGGCTTCTAACTTTTTCTCTAAATTCTGCCTGTGAATTGAACAGTACTTTCTTTAGCTTCCCTCTTTCTAGAGCTTAACATACAGAGATAGAAAATTAGAGGGAAAGAGAGTTAGATTCCAATATTGATGTAAAGAGGACCACAGGTATAAGAGATGGGCGGAATGGATGGTGGCCATCTTTGCAAGCATGGATAACAGACAAACACCAGATTGCCATAGGCAACCACAACTGGTTCACAGGCAGAGAACATGGGTTGTCATTTTTGCAGCCTCCAATAACATCTAAAACTTTTCTAGCATTGACTAACTGTTTCCTTGCCAGCCTCTTTTTTTCCAATCAATCTCAAAGCCATTTTAAGTTTTGGTTACTCACTGTACAAGTTCTGATGCTAATTTTTGTATCAGTTACTTACTGTTACATAAAATAAACACCCAGAAACAAAAAGTAAAACTACTTTATTTGCTTTTAGTTCTCTGCGTTGGGAGTTTGGGCTGTGTTCCACTCGGTGGTTTTTGGCTGGTTTCACTTGGGGTAATTCATGAAGCTGTACTTGTATGCTGACTCAATTATGAATGGGAGAGCTACAATAGCTACACCCATATGGCCAGGTCTTGTCAAACTGGCAGCAGCTAACTATCTCTGTTCTCTTCATTTCCATTTGGCTACATCAGGCTCGTTGCCCTCTTAGTCTTAGTATTCCCACTACAAACAACAGAAGCTAAGCCTCAATGGGCAAACACCTTTCAAACTTATAAAATGTTATGTAACATTTGCTCACATCACATCAAACAAAATGTCACATGATTAAGCACAGATTCAAAGGTTGGAGAAATACATTTCTTTTGATAGGAAGTGTGCCAAAGCCAAATTGCAAAGGTGTGTGCATACAAGGATCGGAGACTCTATGGAAGCCCTCTTTGAAAATAATCTATGACAGATTTATTATAATCAGTTGTGAAGTGTTTTTAAAAATCTATTTTTGTCTTGGTAATCCAAAAATTAAACTTAGGGGTGTCTTACTTTTTAAAATAAATTACAGTGGATTCAAAGTTGTTCCTGAAATTGTTTCTCACTCACTTGAATTTAGATATATTTTCCTAGAGGTGAAAAGGATTGTGGACCTATACTAGTGTCTTGAGAATTATTTGGTCTCCGACATTGAAGGCCAAAATATTTTTGGAATGATACTGACAACTCACAACTTCTTGAGATACTGAAGAACAGGGCTTCAAAACTGGTAGGAAAAAAGACAACTATTGAGAGTATGAATCAGAAAACGCAACAATGAACTATTAGTTTTAACTCCCAGACAGCAGTCATCTGAAATAGCCTACCTTGGAATACATACTAGACATGCCAGGCAACTGGATGTGGTCTTTGTGAATTAGATCTAGTAGAAACTAGTTATTCCTTCAGAAGGTGTCCATGACCCCACTTGGATGCTGGCAGCCACTAAGGAACGAAGGGCCACTTACTATCTGTCTGATGAGGACTGTCATACGTAGGGGAAGGCATGGGTCAAGTCAGTTGCAAAGGGACAAGTCAAAGTTTGAGAGGTGCTTCTTTAAATTATTGACAAAAAACTATGATAAATCAATTTCAGGAAGAGTCTTGTTTGTTGTTTCTTTCTGGATCAAGATCGAAGAGTTTCGGTCTTGCATGGGGAAAAGTGACTAGATTGGGCAGAACACCTGAAAACTTAGATATAAGTCCTCTTGGCCATCTTCCATCCTGTGGGATGCCTGCCATCCAGAAAAGGAGAAGAACGGAGGAGTCTCAGTACCTGATGAGCTGGCATGTCGTCTCTTGGAGCCCAGTCCCCCACATGCCTGTGTTAACGCCCTCTCAGCAAACCCTGCAGGGCGGAGGTCATAACTCCACTTCCAGCTGTGGCTGTCTGTTGTGTGGTGGTTTTGAATCTGATGACTCAAAGCGACCGTCCCAGGTAGCAGCCAGCTGCCTTTAGATTTCTCTCTTCTCCTAATGTTCCATTAACCTCTCACAGCTGGCCTCCCTCTGCACAATCAGCAGTTCAGCTAATCTCTCCCTGATCTCTCCCCTTCTTGCAGGAGGCTCATCATTAATACATCCTGGCTCTGCTCCCCTCCTCTGCTCAGCCTACCAGTGCTCTCTATTAGTGCATGCTGTGCCAGAGGCAATTCATCCCGCTGTCTGCTCAGCACCAGCTTTGTTGGGTTTCAGCACTGTTGGACCCTAAGGCAATGTATGCCCAGGCCCATTAGACACTGGATTGGAAGAATATTAGGATATTTGCTTGTGTATGAACGTTGAGTTCTAGGACAGTTGAGCCTGCTAGCATGCTCTTGTTCAGCTTATAATATTTGTAAGTTGATGCTCCCTCCCATGGATATGACTCAAATTAATTCCAACACGAAAAATCAAAGTAACGATGATTAATACAATAATAATAAAAATGATACATTATAATAACAACAATCAATTTTATTTATGGAGTGTTAACTGTGCTGGATCTGTGCCAAATTCTACCCTCTCCAATTAAATTCTAGCAACATCTCTGAGTTAGGTAATGTTGGTGAGGATATAACAAGTTACAGAAAGTTAGGTAAAGCTGACCAAGACCATCCAACTGGTAAGCAAAAAGGTTGCACTTGATCTTCACTTTTCTATTTTTTTTCAAGATTGAAATTTTAACCATTGCGTGTACTAATAAAATAGCTACCAGCTATGTTGTTTGGGATTTTACCTCTAGTAACATTTAAAAAGTAAATGTAATCTAGTATTCAAATTATTATAAAAGTTGATATGTTAATTTAGTATTTTAAAATATATAGTTTATTAAGTTTGTATGGATTTAAAAATAAATCATGAAAAGAAATGTCAAAAGAATCCCCAAGTGTAGTCCCTCAGATAACCAAGAATACCTCTTCCTTGTCTTCCATTTTTAAGGGAAATGTAAGTGGGAAGGCTAAGAAACACTGATATTTTGTGACTATTTGGTGAATAATTATTTCCCTATATTAGAATAGACTAGAGTGAAATCTACAAGAAAGCTGGGGCATTGCCCACTTACCTGGGCCTGGTGCTGGCACAGTCCTTGGCATATTAAAGTCCTTGGTGTGTATTTAATAATTGTTTAATGAGCTAGGGGAGGAAAGAAAGAAAACGAATGATGGAAGGAAAGAGACATAGCAAATGTCGATCATACCATTTCCTATCCATTGGGTACATACAGTAGGTCAGCACAGGCAGCTGCCAGCCATGCTGATGGCTTTCCTGCACCTCTCAGTCTCAGGGCATTCTTGGGCATGGGAGCACTTATCCTCCAAACATGGGCAATTCAGAAGCACCAGAGAGTTAAAGTCCAGAAGGACTCTCAATGAATGAGAAAGGCAAGTATGAGGATAGATAATACAGTTTCTTTGCCCCTCAGTGGATGGCTCTGAGTGCTTTTTGCACAGTTTCTCAGAGGGAACAACCCTCATCATCCACGATGGAAACTTGCTCGTCAACAAACATTTCAGTTCTGCCCACCTCCCCACTCCCTCACCCTGCTCTTTAGGACTACCGCCCACATGGACCGCTTGCATTCAAATTCCTTGCTCAGAGTCTTTCTTGGAGGACCCAAACTCAGACAGGAAGTAAAGAAGGAATATGTGAAGGTGGGTGGAGGAAAGAGTAAAAGTGGGAAGGAAAAGTAGGAAGGGAAGGGAAGATGGAAGGGAGGTAAAACAAGAAAGAGGAAAGGGAAAATAGACATACAGGAGGGGAAAAAACAGGAAAAGGCAGAGAAGAGGAAAAGAAGAAAGAGAGGGAGAGATGGAAAAAGTAAAAAACAGAAAAATTAAGCAAAAGGGAGAAATGGAATAAAAGAAGAAGAGAAGGTGGGAAGGCAAGAAAGGATAAGAAAAAATAGAAGGAAAGAATCAAAGAAAGATGACAGAGAAATTGAAAGCTAGAGGGAAGAATAAAATGGAAAGGAAAAGAAGAAATGAAATATAATGATTGAAAAGAAATAAGAAAATAAGGAAAAGACTAGAAAGCAAACAAGAGAAGAAGGAAGAAATTTAGGGTTTTTTTTTAAAAAGGAAACAGTATAGTGATTTTGAGCAGAAGAAATACAGACGTAGAAATGCTGAGGGCAGGGAGACCAAGAGGATGCTGTAAAAATATTTTTCTAAATAAACTGAAATCAGTGTTGTGCTTCTCTTCTACAAGGCAAAGGACCATTTCCTTATATCTGATTATGATGCCCAACTCAGTGCTGAAGGGCATATTGTGAATTACAGCAACAAGGTCTTGTCTGTGTCCTGAAGGTCTGGTTTGTCTGTCTCCCTGTGTATTTGCCAACTTTCCCCTACACGTGCCTTGGCCTTTGGCTGTTCCCCAGTAATGACAAGTATGAGAAACATGGGTTGGGGCAGCTGCAAAGAAGCCATCACCACCTCAAGCATCTCAGTGCATTTCAGAGGACTCATGGGACAGGTGCAAGGTGTGTTGGGTCAGGGAGAACATACAGTCAGAAACGAAGTTACTGAAGCAAGACAAATGTCTGTCATCGGCATGACATATCCACTGTGATCTAATATGTTTTTATTTATGACGGAAAAACCTTTTCTATCACAAGATAATTGCTTATAGCCCAGCCACTGGGAAAATTATTTGCTTTTTCTCTTCAACATTGTCCATTTTAAGCAATTTTTTTTCTTTCCCCTAGACCAAAAGGATTGATGAAACCTCCAAAAGAGAAAAGAGAATCAAGAATCTTCTGTTTCGAGTTAGCTGTGCCATCAGCTGATGGCATGTCCTTGTGAACTGTGTCATTCCTCTGTGATAAATTCTCCAGCACTCAAAGTAAGCTTTGGAAAGCACCTTCTGGGGCCTCCCAGGATGGCGGCAATGAAGAAGGAGCCAGAGTCTCTGGCCATTCACCCAACTAAAGTGGTCCTGATAGTTTATTCCTCCATGTTGAGATTTGAATAAGAGTTCATTTAAATAAAAGTTTCTGCTAAAATATTAATAATGTCATTAATATAATATTTACTACAAAGTAATATTAATCATCTTTAAAGTCCTTCTCAGGTCTAAAACACATTCTAATTCTATAAACAGGTGAATAAACCAAGATAAATATCCTTTAGCAAGACTTTAAAGCAAAAATGCTATTTTCTTTCAATAGAAATGAACAAAAATATTTTAAAGTATAAGAATATAGTAAATTATAGAGATATTACAGCCATGTCTGACAAATGTGGTCTGATTTTTGGGGGTCTGGTTATTCTTACAATCCTTTGTCAACCTTCCAGAAGACTGAAGGAGGGTAGCTCAGCTTTCTGAGATGCACTGCAAAGGGGTGTCTTTGAATATGTAGCTTAGGGGATGTGCCGCCTTCCCATCTCTGCTCTGATGCATATGTCAGAGGAGCACACACACAGATGGTTCCTCTCCCCTTGCCCATGCATAGCCCTCCATCTGTGGATCAGGTGACTGTCACAGAGACAGAAAGGAAGGAAGAAAGGGGGAAAACACATTAAAATATTTCTGGCCTCCTGCAGTGTGTCCAGTCCAAAAGGGAAGTCAAAAATGCTTCTCTCTAAGGTTAGCAATTTCCAAGAAATCAAGCAGGGTGCAAAGTAGGGTTCAAGGATGAAGTGGCTTCTTCAGGCCCCTCAAGCTACAGCAGGTTTCTTAACTGATCTATTAAAGAAGCAGGAAGAGGTGAAAGGTATGGAGGAGGTGAAATGCCAGGGTCAGAGGCAGCTCCTTCCTAACCGGCACTCCAATTTGGTTTAAGAAAGGGTCTCTGAGTACCTGTGGTGATTTTGTGAAAATGGAACTATTCCTGGGTATTTCTGAACTCCATCAAACACTTCCCCGCTTCTATGGCTCGAGGGACAGAGGACGGTGTGTTGTTTGTTCTGGAGTTTACAGGCACAGCCTTTTACAGCAGGCTTCCATTCACACCTGCAGAGAAAATGTTGCTCTGGGTCTCTTGGGCTGCCTCAGATCTTTTGAGAGAGATGGAAACCTTCATCCCCAAAGCAAGTACTCTGTTTTATCAAGAGATTCTATGAAATGTTAATTCTTTAAGTCTCAGCATATTGATCATGTTCTAAATAAAGAAAATGAGAAACCATGCAACAAAGTCTCTATCCACTAAAAACGTTTTGAACCCTGGGTCTTTCTTTCACTAGCTGGGTGACTATGGGAAAATTACTGCATCAAAACTTGTTTTCTTATCTGCAATATATGTACAATAAACCTTACTTCATGGACTTGTACAACTGTAAACAGTTCAACACATTACCAAGGACATAATTTATTTAAATATTTTACTAATAAAATGCAAAGCACTCTACCTAGTAGCATGAAATGAAACTATGGAACTTAATGAAAAGACACAAATAAAAGTATTTTCGTAGTGTCTCACTTACATTGGTTCCTTTATTTTGGGTAGTAAGTTATTTAAAGTGTTATTAAATCCTCATTTTCACTATAAGGATCATGTCCATCTATTGCCAGGATGTAATTATAAATATTATCAAAGAGTTAAATGGCAACTTCAATTTTCAAAGTAACAGGGAGCCATAGAAGGTATTTCAGTATGA
>VMDR010019834.1:0-18008 GCA_007922815.1 Macrotus californicus | reverse complement strand
TCACAGAACTAGAACAAATATTTCAAAACTTTATGTAGAAACACAAAAGTCCCCGCATAGCAACAGCAATCCTGAGAAAGAACAAAATTGGAGGAATCATGGTCCCTAATATCAAACTATACTAAAAGGCCATAGTAATCAAAACATCATGGTACTGGCATAAAAACAGACACATAGATCAATGGAACAGAATAGAGAGCCCAGAAATAAACCCACACTTTTATAGTCAATTAATATTTGACAGAGGAAGCAAGCACACATGATGGACTAAAGATAGTTTATTCAACAAATAGTTTTAGGAAAATTAGATACATACAGAAAAATAAGACTATATGACCTTCTTACACCACACACAAGAATAAATTCAAAATGAATAAAACACTTATATGTTAGACCTGAAACCATAAAAATCCTAGAATAAAACACAGGCAGCAAAATCTCAGACATTGCTGTTAACAATATTGTATCAGATGTATCTCCCTAGGCAACGGAAACAAAAGAAAAAATAAACTATATCAAACTAAAACTTTTTGCATAGCAAAGGAAATCATCAACAAAACAAAAGACAATCCACTGAATGGGAGAACATATTTGCCAATACTTCAGATAAGAGGCTAATATCCAAGTTTATAAAATACTTATAAAGCTCAACACTGAAAAAAGAAACAGCCCAATTAAAAAAATGGGCAAAGGACCTGAATACACACTTTTCCAAGGGGGACATACAGACGACCAACAGACATACAAAAAGTTGCTCAACCTCACTAACCATCAGAGAAATGAAAATTCAAACCACAATGAGATACCATCTCACTCCTGTCAGAACGGATAATATCAATAAATCAACAAACAGCAAGTGCTGGCAAGGATGTGGAGAAAGAGGAAATCTTTTGCACTGTTGGTGGGAATGCAGGCTGGTGTAGCCACTGTGGAAAGCAGTATGGAAATACCTCAAAAAATTAAAAATGGGTCTGCCCAGCAATCCCACTTCTGGGAATATATCTGAAGGAACCCAAGACACTAATCAGAAAGAATATAAGCACCCCTATGTTCATTGCAGCTTTATTTACATTTGCTAAGGAATGGTAGCAACCCAAGTGTTCATTAGTAGATGAGTGGATAAAACAACTATACGACATTTACACAATGGAATACTACTCGGCTATAAAAAAAGAAGAAAATTTTACCCTTTGGTGACAGTGTGGGTGGACCTGGAGATCATTATGTTAAGTGGTATAAGCCAGTCAGAAAAGACAAATACCATGATTTCACTCATATGTGGAATCTAATGAATAAACTGAACTAACAAGAAAAATGGGGACAGACTTATAGATGGAGAGCAGGATGACAGCTAGCAGGGGAAGGTGAGGTTAGGGGTGGAGGGATAGATCAAAAAGGAGAAAGGACTCATGGGCATGGACAACAGTGTGGTGATGGCTGAGGAGAGCAGTGTATAAGGGGACTAAATGGTAATGGAAAAAAATACAATAAAGATAAGAAAATTTAAAAGAATTTTAAAAATAAAAAGAATTTCCATTCCTTGTTTATAGAAGTACAAACAGAATTTGTTAGAATGATACTTTGGTCAATTATCAGTTTTGCCTTTAACATATATTGACATTATGTGTCTGTGCTGCTGAGAATCTAGATCTAATCATAGGGTTTTTCTATCACTGCTTCACTGTAGCAAGTTCAGGGACCAAGGTCTAAGTCCTCATTTTTCCCAGGTGGTGCATGTCCTGCCTGAGGCAGGCATTTGAACGTTTGTTGACTGCTGTAAGCCAGTATGGCGAGAGAGGATGCTGGGAACTACTCTTATCCCAATCACCAGGGCAGCAATAGCCACTGAAGCATAGAAACCCAAATTATATGATAGTAATAGGGTAGGAAACCATTACCAATCAGCCATTGAACCATTATTCTCTAGAGTAGGAGTCCTTGAAGGCAGTCTAGGATGATCCATTGACTTTACAAATAAGGAAAGGGAAACCAAATGAGGTGAACCAACAGCTCCACAGTCTTACCACTGGTTATTGGAAGAGTTAAGGGCCACCGTCTTCCTCTGATACTCAGCCCTATGTTCATGGTATCCAATTAGTAACTTGAATGATGACTATGGCTTAACCAGAGGTTGCAAATGTAGTAGAAATGAACAAATCATGCTTAGTGCTGAACAGTCTTTGAAGTAGTAGGCCTGACATGGGAAGTGCCTGCCCTGACTAGGCATTCAGATTTACCTCCTATATTAGTCTCCTATTGTTGCTGTAACGAATTACTATAAATTTAGTGGCTTAAAACAACACAAACTTATTAGCTTACACTTCTGAAGGTCAGAACTCTGAAATGGGCCTCACAGGGCTAAATTCAAGGTGTTGGCAGTGTTTTGTTCTTTCTGGGGGCTTTAGGAAAGAATTTGTTCTCAGCGTCTAGAAGGCACCTGTTTTCCTTGGTTCGTGGCCTCCCTCTTCCACCTTCAAAGCCAGCAACAGCTGGTCACGTCTTTCTCATAATGCTGTCCCTCTGGTTCGACTTCTCTGCCTCCTCTCCCATTTTCTAAGGATCCTTATGATTGTATTGGGCCCACCAAAATGATCCAGAATATTCTTGTTATTTTAAAAAATTTAATCATGTCTACAAAATCCTCTTTGCCTTATAAGGTATTACATTACATATTCTGGGGATTACATTGTGAACATCTTTGGGTGACCATCATTCTGCCTGCTAAAACCTTTATAAAAACCGCCAATCTAAATGCCTTTGCAGGCTTGATGGAGTCCATGGGCTGTCTGACAGGGTCAGGCCAGTTTCCTGACCTGTCAGTCTGCTCATGACTCAGGCCAGGTTTCTGACCTTCTGGACAGCTCATGACTCAGTTGTCCCAACTCACTTGATAGCCTGAAGCTTAAACTCCCACCTCCCACAGCAGACATCTGACACCAGGTACAATAGCTGGTGCTCAGCCTGACCTTCCTGTACTTGGGAACAGCCCAGCTCTTTATCTAACTCACTGTCCTGACTCACATCCTGAAACCCTGAGGCAACAGCCCCAAAGAACAAGAGACTAACCCCTCCCTTCTTCCCCCTGCCATCCCCTCTGCCACCCCCGCCCCTGCTGCAACCCCATGCTTTTTCTCTTAAAAACTCCATTCTGCCTCCTTCCAGGGGTGTAGTTTGTCCAGACTTAGCACACCTGTAAGCATAGCATCAAAGGCACTCGGGTCAGATCATTTGGCTCCTCCCATCTCTATCTCTCATGCATTTCTAAAATTTTGGTGCTAAAACCTGGGAGGATGGTGATCAGGGAAGCCCACTTGCCTGACCTTTGCATCCACACCAGCAAAATCAACTAGGGTAAGGAGTATATCCCTGTCCCTCATCTCGGCCCTCTCTTTCCCTGTTCTGCTGCTGTCCTGGTCAACGTTCAAAAATCCTAGTTGTGGGTGAGAGTTTCTGCCTGATGGGTCCCAGACCCTCAGAAGTGAGAAGGATGGTGGAACACCTCCCTCTTCTCCTCTCATTTCCTGTCATGACCCTAAGACATGAGGGTGGGATGCCTCCCCGTTTGTCATAGGGTAGGGAGACTGGGCTTGCTCTTTTCCCTGCCCCCTCTCAATCTTATTCCTCATAAGGGGCAGGGGCCAATTGCTGCCTCCTTGCAGCACCCCCTTGGGGTGTCTGCTCAGAAGTCTAAAAGACCTGGGCCTAGAAATGGACTTAAAACCCAAGAGACTTATTTTCTTCTGCAACACTGTCTGGCCTCATTATAAGCTGGATAATGTGCCCATCTGGCCAGAAAATGGAACATTCGACCCTCAGATCCTCACAGACCAAGATAATTTCTGTTGGTGTCTCAGCAAGTGCAGTGTGGTCCATAGGTCCAGGCCTTCTCTGAGCTGCTCAGGCACCCCTCTCTATGTCAGACCTGTTCCACCTACCAAATCCTTTTCCTCTGCTCTCATCTTCCCCAGCAGAATCCACCTATACCCAGCATCTCTGCAGAAACATCTTTCAATCCCTCTGAAGACTCTCTTCCCCCTCCCTATGCATCCCCTCCTTCTCTCTCTGGCCTACCTAGGGCTGGAACTGCAGATATGAATCCCCTACCTCTCCTGATTCCACCTCAGATCACCCATCTCCCTCCCCTTGCAGACCAGGTCCAGCAGGCCTCAGCCCGCCATACCCCTCCAGGAGGTGGCCGGATCAGAAGGGCCTATCCAAGTCTATGTCCCCTTCTCCCTCTCCAGTCTCTCCCAAATTGAACACTGCCTAGGATACTTTTCCTCTGATCCCACCCACTTTCTCAAAGAATTTTAGTATCTGACTGTCTCCTGCAATCTCACTTGGAGAGACCTTTGTGTCATACTCTCCACCTGTCTTTCCCTGGAGGAGAAGGAACAGGAGCGTGTTTGGCTGGTGCCCCAGGCTCATGCTGACACCCTAAACAGGCAAGACCCCACCACCAATGGGCTTGTAGGAGCTACTGTTCTTCCGCATGAAATACCTAACTGGGACCACTAAAATGGGAAACTGGATTGGCCATCCCATAATCACATGTTAACTTGCCTTGTAGCAGGACTGCAGGCTGCCACACACAAGGCACTCAACTATGATAGACTAAAAGAAATCTCCCAGGAGGCAGATGAGAATCCCACTGCTTTTATTGCTAGACTGTGGGAAGCACTCAAACGTTTTACTAATCTGAACCCAGACTCCCTGGAGGGCACCCTACTCCTCCATATGCATTTTGTCTCCCAATTGGCTCCAGACATATGCCAAAAGGTCCAAAAATTAGAGGCAGGCCCTCAAACAAGCCAAAATGAGCTAGTTAATCTAGGCGTTAGGGTTTTCAACCACAGAGATGAGGTAAAGGCCCAGCAGGAGAGACATAAGGAGGAAGCTAAGGCCAAGTCCCATAACGAGGCCTACCAGCTGCTTTCCTCGGCATTAAAAGAGACCCAAGATTTCCCCAGACGAAAGGGAAAAACCCTTCTGGAGACCTGTCTCAAGTGTGGGAAACCTGGGCATTGAGCCAAACAATGTTCAAACCCCCCAGACCTTCCAGGTCCATGCCTGCCGTGCAAACTAGAGGGCCATTGGAAGTCCAACTGCCCCCGCACCTCACAAGGCAAGGGGTATCGGTTACCTACTCAAATCAGATCCCTGGTTTTGAATTCCACGACCTTCTGGGGTTAGTTGCAGAAGACTGACAGTGTCCTGGAACCACACATGGCTCCACAGTAATCCACAGGATGTAACCTCGGGTAACTCTATCACTAGAGGATAAGTCAATCTCTTTTCTTATCCACACAGGGCAACTTGCTCTATTCTCCCTGACTACTCCAGGCCAACAATCAGTTCCTCAGTCTCAATAGCAGGAGTCCATGGCATAGTGTCACAACCATTAGCTCCCCCTCACTAGAGGACCCTGTTCACTAGAGGACCGCTTATTTCCTCACTCGTTCCTAGTCCTCTCTTGTTGCCCTACACCAATTCTTGGAAGAGACATTCTTGCCAAACTTAAGGACCAACCACTCATTCCTTCTCCTCGAAACTCACAGGGTATTTTCCTTCTCTCTCGAACTAATGCACCCCTAGCTCACTTCTCCTCCTTCCCTTCCCCCTCCCCATTCTGTTAATCCAGAGGTATGGAACACTGAAACCTCAGTTATTGCCAGCCACCATGAACCAGTCATTATACTATCAGGGATCTGACCCAACACCTGGCCAAGTCCCAATACCCAATACCCAATACCCCTCAAAACATTGCAAGGAATTAAACCTACAATTACTCGTCTCCTGCAGGCAGGACTTCTATGACTGACTAATTCCCATATAATACCCCACTTTTACTGCTAAAAAAAACCTAATGGAACTTATCACTTAGTCCAAGACCCATGAATCATTAACCAGGCTGTAATTCCTATACGTCCAATAGTCATGAACCCCTACACTATTCTCTCCCTCATAATACCCTCTACCACCAACTACTCTGTCCTAGACCTTAAGGATGCCTTCTTTACCATCTCCTTACATCCCAACTCCCAAGACCTATTTGTCTTCACTTGGACAGATCCAGACACACATCATTCCCAACAGTTAACCTGGACTGTCCTTCCCCAAGGGTTCTGTGACAGCCCCCACCTGTCTGGACAGGCACTAGCCCGAGACCTGTGCAACACTGGTCTCTCCCCATCTACTCTCTTTCAATATGTAGATGACCTCCTACTATGCAGCCCATCATTTCCAGACTCCCAACAAAGCACAGCTAAACTCCTAAATTATCTAGGACAATTAGGATATTGAGCCTCATCCTAAAAGGTTCAAATATCACAAACATCGGTCATCTACCTAGGTTTCACCTTAACACCCAGTGAGAAGGGAATGACACCAGGTAGATGAACACTAATAGCCTCAATGCCCATCCCTACCACTAAACAAGACCTCCTATTTCTGGGTCTGGCTGGATACTTTGGGAATTGGATTCCAAGCTTTGATATTTTAGCTAAGCCATTATAGGAGGCAACTAAAGGACCCCTGTAGGAACCGCTATTGCCTGGGAAGCCCATTGAACAACCCTTCCAGGAGCTAAAGGAGGCTGTCACCAAAGCCCCTGCTCTGGTTCTCCCAGACCTCAATAAACCCTTCATTCTACACACAGATGAAAGACAGGGCATTGCTCTAGGTCTCAGAACAGGAGTCAGGCCCAGACCTAAAAATTATAGCCTATTTATCCAAACAACTAGACCCCACAGCCCGAGGTTGGCCTACTTGCCTCAGAGCATTAGCCACAGCAGTCACACTTCACCCTCAAGGAACAAAAGCTGACCTACTCTCAACAAATAACCATATATTCTCCTCATGCTATTTCTTTCTCTTTTTTAGAGTTATTTATTTTTTTATTTTTAGAGATAGGGGAAGGGAGAGAGAGAGAGGAGTGATACATCAATGTATGGTTACCTCTCAGCAGCTTCAACCTGAGTCTCAGCTTCTCACCTTCCTCCCTGAACATGAGCTTCAGCACACACTCCAGCTTCTCCACAAGCTACTGGACCCTGAGCTCCATGCAGTTGCCCAGCTACCAGGTCCAGCAGGCCAGCATCAAGGCCAGCATCTATGCAGGTGCCAGAGGCTTGGGCTCCCCGATCTCCATGTCCCACTCTACCAGGGTGCAGGGCAGCTAGGGATCCAGGGTCCTGGCTACACAGATGGCCAGGGGTCTGGTGGGCATACAGGGTATCTAGAGTGAGAAGGAGGCTATGTAATACCTAAATGACTGCCTGGCCTCCTACTTGGAGAGGGTGAGAAGCCTGGAGGCTGATAATAGGAGACTAGAGATCAAAATCCGGGAACACTTAGAGAAGCAGGGACCCCAGGTCAGAGACTGGGAGCATTATTTCAAGACCATCGAGGACCTGAGGGGTAAGATCTTTGCAAACTCTATGATCAATGCCTGCATCATTCTGCAGATTGACAATGCCTGTCTTGCTGCTGATGACTTCAGAGTCAAGTATGAGACAGAGCTGGCCATGCACCAGTCTGTGGAGAATGATATCAATGGGCTCTGAAAGGTCATTGATGACACCAATATCACTCAGCTGCAGCTGGAGACAGAGATTGAGGCTTTCAAGGAGGAGCTGCTCTTCATTAAGAACCACAAGAAGGAAGTAAATGGTCTACAAAACCAGCTTGCCAATTCTAGGTTGACCATGGAGTTGGATGCCCCCAAATCTCAGGACCTTGGCAAAATCGTGGCAGACATCCAGGCCCAGTATGAAGAGCTGGCTCAGAAGAACTGAGAGGAGCTAGACAAGTACTGGTCCTATCAGACTGAAGAGAGCACCACAGTTGTCACCTCGCAGACCGCTGAGATAGGCACTGCTGAGATGACACTCATGGAGCTGAGACATACAGTCCTGTCATTGAAGATTGACCTGGAATCTGAAGGTCAGTTTGGAGAACAGCCTGAGTGAGGTGGAGACATGCTATGCCATGCAGATGGAACAACTCAGTGGGATCCTGCTGCACCGGGAATCAGAGCTGGCCCAGATCTGGGCAGAGGGGCAGCACCAGGCCCAGGGGTATGATGGCCACCTACCACAGCCTACTGGAAGAAGGGAGGACTTCAATCTTGTTGACGCCCTGGACAAGAGCCCCTCCTTCCAAGCCATTCAAAAGACCATGATTGCAGGATTGTGGATGGTAGAGTGGTGTTTGAGGTCAACAACACCAAAGTTTTGAGGTATTAAAGGCAGCAGAAGTGGGGCATCCTTTGGCAGGGCAGAAGGCCAATAAAAAGTTCATTGAAAGAAAAAAAAATGTATGGTTGCCTCTCATGTGCCCCCTCCTGGGGACTTAGCCCACAACCCAGGCCTGTGCCCTGACTGGGAATTGAACTGGAGACCCGTTGGTTTCCAGGCCAGCGCTCAATCCACTAAGCCACACCAGCCAGGCCTTATGGTATTTCTGATCTAATATCCAATCAGGCAGAAAAATTCCTCCACCCCATCCAACTCCAGCAATCATTCCTTATTCTACTACAAGCTCCTCATATAACAGTTGCAAGATGTACCACAATTAACCCAGCAATTCTCTTCCCCTTCCCTGACCCTCAACACAATCCCCACTCATGCTCTGAAATTTTATCTAATCTCTTTTATCCCTTTCCCCACATCCCTGAAACACCCTGCCCAACCTGGATGACACTTGGTTCATTGATAGCAGCTCCTTTGTCACTAGTGGGAAAAGAAAAGCAGGATACGCAATAGTCTCTCATACCAAGGTCATAGAATCCAGTCCTCTCCCTCTGAAATCTCATTCCAACAGGCTAAACTTATGGCATTAATATGAGCCCCCAGCACTTGCACAAAACAAATGAATCTATATTTACACAGACTCCCACTATGCCTACTACATCCTACACTCTCATGCAGCAATCTGGGCAGGAGGGGGGTTTCTCATGACCAAGGGATCCCCTATCACAAATGCTGACCTAATCTCCAAACTCTTACAAAAGGCACAAGAGGTCTCTCAAATAGCAGTAATCCACTGCTGAGGCCATCAAGGCACATCTTCCAATATCACATTAGGAAATGAAAAAGCTGACTGACAGGCCAAAACAGCTGCAGCCATAGAGAACCCAGAGTGTCAACTCTTAGCCACTCCCTCTATTATTCCTCAAAACACAACTGAAGAAATGTAGTTGCTAACTCAAGAGAGGGTGGTGTGGGAAGGGGCTTGGCTCACATCTGTGGGATGGCTAATACTCCCCAACAAACAGAAGGA
Source organism: Macrotus californicus (assembly GCA_007922815.1). Taxonomy (NCBI): domain Eukaryota; kingdom Metazoa; phylum Chordata; class Mammalia; order Chiroptera; family Phyllostomidae; genus Macrotus; species Macrotus californicus. Next base: position 8,726 of record VMDR010019834.1, on the reverse strand, counting down.
ACAAATCCTTAAACAGTTCCATAAGGCTCTACATGTAGGTTTTAGGCTGCTATTAAAATTCCTCGCCCTTTTGGTCATCTGCCCTCACCTGGCTTCCACATTGTAGAGCATCACCCAGCAGTGCAACATTTGCAGAAAGGAATTCCCCCAGGGAGGGATTAGACCTTCACCCTCATTCCCCACCCACCAAGCTAAGGAACAGATTCCAGGACAAGACTGACAAATTGACTTTACTCATATGCTCCTCATTAAAAAAACACAAATACCTCCTAACTCTAATAGATACCTTCTCGGGGTGGGTAGAATCCTTTCCTACCACCTCAGAAAAGGCAGCTGAGGTAACCCACATCCTACTGGACCACATTGTTCCCCATTTTGGGGTCCCTACCTCCATATAATCTGATAATGGCCCTGCCTTTATTTCTCAAATCACATAAGAAGTAGTTACTACACTAAACATCCAATGGAAGCTTCACATTTCATACCACCCCAATCCTTGGGTAAAGTAGAAAAGCCCAATTTCATCCTAAAAGCACAACTAACAACTATCTCTAGAACTGCGGACGGACTGGATTTCCTTTCTCTGCCAAGCACTCACCAGAATCTGAGCCACTCCATGGTGCCCACCTTCCTTAGTCCCTTTGAATGTATGGCAGGCACTTCCTGTTTGTTAACTTTCCAAATTCCCACCCCCTACTTGGAAACTACCTCCCCACTCTTGCCTTAACCAGGCAGCTCCTGCGGGAACACACCAGCAAGGTTCTCCTTAAACCAGTAGAAGGCACCCTAGCTCCCAATCCCCTAGAACGGGGGGCGGGGGGACGGGACTGGGTCCGGCTAAAGACAACCTCAGATATCTGAGGGACTCTAGCCCCTCATTGGAAAGGACTCTACCCGGTCATCCTCACCACACCCTCCACTGGCAGACTTCAAGGACTTTCTCAATGGATACATTCCTCCAAGTTAAAGACCTCCCAGCCTGAATCCATTGCTTCTCCAAAGACTGATTGATCTGCCTCAGTATCACCAGAGGTCCTAATACCCACCCATTTGCAGCTAACTAGGATCCAGGAAGAAGACAACAAGGTCGTAAGAGACCTGCCCCCCAATCCTGCCATAACCACTGTGTGCCTCACCACACCACTCTCCTTGGGAGCCCGAGCAGAATGTGTCCCACAACATGAGCAGTGCAGGAACTCTTGAGCATCTCCTTTGCCTTATCCTGTTGCTCACTGCCATTATAACTCCTTGCCCTCTTAGAAGCTTTTTGCATTATTCTATCTTCATTCCCCAACTGCCTTAAACAATCCACACCCCTGATCTTCCCATGAGCAGTAAGAATCCCCCATCAGTTAGTGTCCAAGCCTTTTATGGCCTCTGCATAAACATCATAATGGATGCAGCATCACAGCACTCCATTGAACAGGATGTACTCCAAATACTATGGGACGCTTACCTCCGAGGGGACTTCCAGGACTATTTCTGGGAACTAGTTTCTGCATGGCTCTAGCTAGATTAACCCTAATTGACATTTTCCTACTCTTACTCCCTCCTCCCTCTTGTTCAATCTTACATGGGCCAGAAACCTTCTTCAACCTAGCTGTCCATGTAGCCCAATCTCTAAAGTTAAGTTACTCCTGCTGGGTTTGCCTTTCTACCCGTAGCTGGGGATATGTTCAACCCCTACTGCCAGGTCAGTGGGGCAATATTTTTGGCAATCTTGACTCCAAAACCACCCACACAAATGCTCGGGGGCCTCAGGTTACCAACAACTGTAACAATAAACTACCAGACAACTCTGCCCACAACTGGCACTCTCCTCAGGGCCCCCTATTCTCTCACATGATTAATCACCCGCAAGCCACCTACCCCTTGTGCATCATAAGTCAGAGGACTGGGGGACCCCGTTAGTTCACTTAACCCAAGCCAGTGCCAATGGAGCTTCACAGTCCCACAAGCCCCTCTCAGAAACATCTCGAGACTCCCTAACTTGGTCACCAAACCTTGGGGTAGGCGGAATCCAAAATTGGAGACAAAACTACTTTCTTACATATTTGCCTCCCAAAATCCACGACTCTCACCAGCACATCCAGACACTGATGTCTGTCTACCTACTGCAATAGCAGGCCAGCTAGAAAAACTAACTTTCTCAATTTTCTTTCCCAAAAGGACCAAGACTGCCTCCCCCTGTACTGAGATCACAGTGTGGTAGTTCATTACAGGCAAAATCAGGGCTCTACCTATTCTAAATTTATAGACAAGCACTTCCAAAATCCCCTCATTGGTGCCCTAGTCACAGCATCCCAGCTGCACAAGGCCTTGAATACTGGAGCACCAAATACCCTACTACTAAAACACTTGTTAATGGTAAATAGATCTCAATAGAAACCCAGCCCATCCTGCTGACAGAATACAACGTTTCTGCAGAAATCCACCACTCTTCAGGGGTATTTTGGATTTGTGGATCACAGGCCTATTGGACCCTGCCTCTGAAATAAACAGGAATCTGCTCCCTGGGATACATTCTTCCTGACATATCGATCGCATGGAAAAAACGTCTCACTCCCCTTTCCCCTTAGGGGACAGGGACACTTATGCAAAAGGGGAGGCCCGTTGATCCCCATAATAGCGTTGCTAGAAGTCCTCTCTGTGGCTGGAGCCATGGCAAATAATTCATTACCAATTATTTCTAGAAACAGTAGAGGCACTGACCAAGATGGGGGAAACCCTAGCTGCACTCCAGGAACAGCTAGACTCCCCAGCAGGGGTAGCCCTTCAAAAACCAAAGAGCCCTAGACCTTCTCACAGCATCAGAAAGGGGAACATGTCTGTATCTCAAAGAAGAGTGTTGTTTCTATGTTAATAAGTCAGGCCAGGTCCAACAAAACATTCAGGGTATACTGGAGTCTGCATCTAAAATAAAAAAATCTCAGTCCATCCATAAGTCCTAGTTCCTGGCTCTGCAGCATAACCTGGCTACTGCCTTTCCTGGGACCCCTCCTCTCAAAACTCCCACTCCTTATGCTCAGACCATGTATCTTTAACCTGCTTGTAAAGTTTATAGCTTCCAGGCTGGAGTAGTTCAAAACTAAATTGGGGTAGTACTTGTCCTGCAACATTATCAACCAGAGCAAGCACAGCTCATAGATATGGCTCAGGGAAAGCTCTAAGACCCTTCCCAGACGGAGGCAGTTCCAGAAGACAGATCTTCGCCTATCTACCCTCAGCCTCACAAAAATAATAAAAAGCAGTCCAAGTTGAAAGGGTCAGGCCAGGTTTCTGACCCGCCGGACTGCTCATGACTCAGTTATCCCGACTCACTCCATAGCCTGTGGCTTAAGCAAAACTCTTTCCCATCTTGCACAATAGACATCTGGCACCAATCATGATGGCCGGTGGTCAGACTGACCTTACTGTACCTGGGAACAGCCCAGCCCTTTACCTAATCCACTGTCCTGACTCACATCTTGGAACCCTGAGGGAACAACCCAGAAGAACAAGAGACTAACCCTTCCCCTATCCCCCCCCCAAACACTGCACCTTTTCTTTTAAAACCTCATTCTTGCCTACCTCCAGGGCTGTATTCTATCCAGAGTCAGCCTGCCTGTAAGTGTAGCATCAGATAAAGGCACATGGATCACATCATCTGGCTCCTGCCATCACTATCTCTCAAGTATTTCTAACACTATCAATTTGTGATCCTCAATTTATTGCTATGCTAGACATCATGGAGACACAAGGAATGTGAAAAAGTCTTCAACTTTGAGAATGGTCAGGCTGGAGAATGAAGACTAACACACAAAACAATGGGGCACTGTGTGACAGAAAGTGTGTGGGAAAGTGCCATCTGGCATAGGGGCTGTGATGCTGCCAATGGCCCTCCGTGTCATAGTAGATGCTTATAAATCTTAGATCACAATTTTAGATGAGGAAAAAAAGCCATGTTATGACTTACTTATCTAGGAGGAAACCAGATGCTTTGTAGGGGAAGTGACACAGAGCATTTAGTACTTGAACTGTGATCGAGGTCCTGGTATCCTAATGTCTCAGCTCTGTTCTCCTGCCTTTGTAGAGGCTGTTCTCTTCAATGCTCTTGCCTGAAATTCAAGGCCTTTCATTACCTGACTCCATGGCCACCTTCTCCTATGACTCAAGGTGACCTTGCTCTCATCAGGTTATTCTCCTTGTTGCCCCAAGAATGCATACATTTGTTCATTCATCTGTTTGTTCATCATTCATTCACTGCTCATATATTGAGAATCTACTATTGCCAGGCTCTGCAAACACAAGGGCAATCGAAACCCAGTGCCCTCCTGGATGGGTTTCTATTCCAGAACAGTGGTACCTACACTATGGCACAAATAATGGAGGATTGTTCACTGATTTGTCATCCTGCTGGCTATATAGTCCTGGGTACTCCCTCTCCTTTCCCCTCTTGGGAGAATAGCAGGAGGCTAGTGACAGAAATATTATTCAAGAGAAAATGTTATCTTTTCTAAGTTACAGAAAATAATTTTTAAAGTACACTATTTGCAATCTTTTTATAAGTAATAAATGACTTGGGTCATGCTGATGTGACTCCTAGGTAGGAGGCTCTAATTTAGTGTGGCTCATGTGGCTCTGTGTGCTTGGAATGTCCTTTTAAAAAATTTTTTTAAGTGAACACTGAGAAGTTTCAAGTAGTCTTCATTCTTCCAAGAGAAGAAAGGCAACTCAGACAAGGAACTCCACACCCTTTTGAGAAGAGAACCTGACATCTGATCTTTCACCTTCACATTCTATGAGTAAATGCCATAAAAACATAAAGAAACTGGGAGTGTTAGACTGAAGAAAAGAATGTTAGAAAGAGAAACCGATGGGAGTCACCTAAGGGGAGAGATTTATTTTGTTGGTTCCAAGGGAAGAATGTCAATGAGAGGAAGGTGCAAGAGGTAATTCATACTCAGATGACTCAGCCCCCAAAGCATGTGGCCAAAAGCACAGTGAATTAGAACCCCAGCACAAACCAGCTCATTAAGACACTGAAGGGGGAACTTAACGACTGAAGAAGCCAGCTGTGATAGAATGACTCCAGTCACCCCTGGATTCCAATCCACACTTGTTAGAAACCAGTCTCTCCATCCCTGGCCTCCCAGCCACACTGAGCCTGCCCCCCCTACCCCTCTACTGCCCACCACCCACCCCCAAGCACCTGAGCCTGCCTCTGTGGACTGAGGGGAAAGGGGGTGGAGTGAGCTGGTGGAGTCTCAGTTCAGAGTCCACAGTTTAGCCACCGCTTAGAAGCAGTCCCGTTCACAGTGGCTCTGGCACACTTCAGGGATTGACATTCACCAACCAGATTCCATGACTGGGGAGAATGGGGCCGATTGGCTGAACTGGCCACAAACTGGTGAGAAAGTAGGGATCAGGAGCTTCCTAGCCAAACCTCCCAGTCTGAGGGTGGGGTGACGCCCTCAAAAAAAATTAGGCTGCTTAGCTGAAGAAGGGGGAATGGGTGATAATCAGGTGAAAAGAGCAGATGCTATGTTCCAGACAGGTCAGAATAAATGAAATGCTTCAATTATTTTTCTAGTTTCACACGAGGGCCGTCCAGAAGTCTTCAACCACACTTCTTAAAGTGCCCTGTTATTTTATCCAGTTCCATTCTCTCGCATACCATGGCCGCCCAGGACACTACACTACCTTCCTCCTCTCTGTCTTTTCACCTTATTCTCTTACACAAAACCCGAGAACCGGTCTGACCAGTGGGACGGTGGAGGGGGCGGGACAAGTCTGGGTGTGGGGTTGGGGTGGGGGTGGGGGTGGGGTAACTAAGAACACTGGCATCTTCGTTGCCTTATTCCATCATACCAGGAATATCCAAATTTTCCTCAGGTTGGAAGGTCTGCGTTGCCAAGCACTGAGTTCCCAGTCCTGAAGAACAGACTGTGATCGCAGGATGTTAGGGACCCTGAAGTTTACAAACTTCCTCAGTGCTCTGCTGTCACATTTCAACTTTACACAAGTCCACCTCCTGTGTCTTAAAGGGGAACTTTCTGTTCGCATCTGCTATCAAGGTTGCTGCTAATAATTTAAAGTTACATAGTTTTATCTGCATTATGCTCTGGCATATCTGAGACTAGAGCTTCAAGTGCCAAAATTGATAAGGACTGTCCAATAGCAAATAAACAACCATGACAGAGGGTAAAATATAGCAAAAAGCAAAAAACAAACAAACAAGTGGGGAAGCCTGGCCAGCCTCTGAAAGTGATTGGAAGTGAAAATAATTCAGTGGTACCCACCTAGAAGTGAACTTATCCATTTCTGAGATAAATAATGGGTTGATACAAATGATTCCAAAACTTAAGTTACAAATTTGGGGAGACACCCCCAATATTTAACAAGACACTTATCTCCTGATCATTTGTCTTGGAAGATACATCAGGAAGTACTTTTTTGTTTCTCTAAGTTACAAGGCTATCAGGGCTTTATTGAGATTTTTATTGTTTGGTTAATGGCCAAGGTGGATATATGAGAATGCCTCATCTAAATGTTCAAGACAGGAATTATGACTATAGTAAAGCAAAACTCTAGAGCCTCAAGATTTGTTTGGTCATAAGAAGATTAAAATTGCTCTGTCCTCTCGCCACCTTCTTCTGCAAGCATGGCTGACTGCCAAAACATAGCATTGTGTTTTCACCATCGTCATAGAATAGTCCTAGTCCAAAGATACACCAGGAGGATCAATAATTATCAAGGACTCGGCTGTGAGAGATGCCACTTTATGGAGGATTACCTCAAGGAGATGCACTCCTGACACTAAAATTTAGCCTTGGGTTAGCAGGCTCTTAGAGAGCGACTACCTGGACCTCTAAATTTTGGCTTCCCACCTAGTTAGTTTCACTGAGCCCAGCTTTGGCATTCTGCCATGTGCATACTCCCAGGGTGGAGGAAGAAGCAGCACCAAGACATGTGATGCTGCACTTACTGTAAGCAAGTCTGGAGAAAGTATTCATGACTGGTTTAGGGTTGCTCCTGCATGAACTGGAATTCCCATGTGCAAGTGTATCTTCAGACTGCCCTCCCCCAAACCACCCCCAGTCCTAGGCCTTGCAGGGAAGTGTAGAAGGTTTTGGCCTGCTCCTCACACACTGACTTTCCCTGCGGTGATACGCCAGGTGGGAGTCTGCCTGGGTTACCCTGGGCTGTGCAGCTGGTGGTCATGTTTACTGGCAGGGTCCCCACCAGCCATCATTATTTTAGGTATTTGACAGATGACCAAGACTGCAAATTTATTACAGGGGTTTCACTAGCACACATGACTGTTTTATGGAGACACTAGGGCTTTAACTGCCCCTTATCACTTAAGGAGCAGATGCTGTGTCCAGGGTTAAGAAGATCTGGTAACTTATACTTAATTTGAACGTGCTCTCTAATTGCCAATTCAAAGTACTGTTTTAAGCATTCAAATTCCTGCCAGTAATTCAGCCGCCGTTGAAGGTATGCAATTATTGCATCATTGCACACATTCAAACAGAACTCTCAGCCCTAGTAGTTATTGCATCAGCTCAGAGCAACCTGTTCTTCCAATCAATTAAACTCATTGCGCTTGAACACGATGCTTGCCAATTACACTTGAAATCTCTACCTCACAACCTATTTCACAATGACAGCTCCTAAAACTTAATCAGTCCCCACTTCAGACAAACTGGCCTTTAAAGAGGTTTTCCAGGGTCTCCTGGGAACAACCCTATTATGCATGTTCATCACCCCCCCCCCCCCTCCCATGGTGAAAAGCTTCTCAGGTCTTCTTTCTGGGAATAGTAGCACCACTCCCTAGCTGCAGTTTGTTGTCCCAGGACTCTATCAATGATGAAACTAATTGTGGTTACTGTTTGTCCCCTTTATTTGTTTGTTTATTTTTGTTACTCCAATAATACATGATCATTATAGGAAAAGTCTGAATATACAGCTAAGCAAATGAAGAATAAGTGTTACCTAAATTCTTATCATTGAAAAGCTACCATAGCTAAAATGTCACTAACCTTCCCAGTCTTGTGTGTTTCCTCTTTGAACTGGCTGATAGAAAGAGCCATATACAATCCCAATATAAGTGAAAATTTAATAGGTAACAATGTAGAAAATGTATGATATATAACATTTTTTCTAGTTCAAAGTAAATAAACATAAATCCTACATATGTTATATGGAAAAAATAATTTCAAATAGATAAATATTTATTTATTTAAAAGATTTCATTTATTTATTTTTAGAGGAGAGGGGAAGGAGAAAAAGAGCGAGAGGAACATCAATGTGTGGTTGCCTCTTGCGCGCCCCCTGCTGGGGACCTGGCCTGTAACTCAGGCATGTGCCCTGACTGGGAATTGAATCAGCGACCCTTTGGTTCGAAGGCCAGCACTCAGTCCACTGAGCCACACCAGCCAGGGCGAGATTAAATATTTAAATGTAAGTAAAACAACAATCAGGGATTATTTAAGTACCTGGTAGGCTACATGTACATTCTATGGGTGGGAAAGAACTTTTAAAACCAAAACCAAAAGCTATAAAGGAAAATATAGTTATATTTGATTTTAATGTTATAAAGTCAAATAAATGATAAGGAAAATGCATTTGTATTTCAAGTGACAGAAAGTTTATATTTATAACATAAACTCTTAAGTGTGAGAAAAAGGTGAGATGGAAGAAAGAAAGATGCTCAAAGGATACAAATGAACAGTTTACTTGAA
>VMDR010019833.1:0-17997 GCA_007922815.1 Macrotus californicus | reverse complement strand
AGGCTTAGGAACCTCCAGGACAACTTTAAATATTCAAACATCCGACTCATAGAGGTGCCAGAAGGAGAAGAGGAAGAGCAAGACACTGAAAATTTATTTGAAAACATAATGAAGGAGAATTTCTCCAATCTGTCAAAGGAAATAGACTTCCAGGAAGTCCAGGAAGCTCGGAGAGTCCCAAAGAAGTTGGACCCAAGGAAGCACACACCAAGGCACATCATAATTAAGTTACCCAAGATTCGAGATAAGGAGAGAATCTTAAAAGCAGCAAGAGAAAAGGAGACAGTTACTTACAAAAGAGTTCCCATAAGACTATCAGCTGATTTCTCCAAAGAAACCTTACAAGCAAGAAGGGGCTGGAAAGAAGTATTCCAAGTTATGAAAGGCAAGGACCTACATCCAAGATGACTCTATCCAGAAAAGCTATCATTTAGAATGGAAGGGCAGATAAAGCGCTTCTCAGATAAGGTCAAGTTCAAGGAGTTCATCATCACCAAGCCCTTATTATATAAAATGTTAAAGGTACTTATCTAAGAAAAAGACCATCAAAACTATGAACAGTAAAATGACAACAAACTGACAACTATCAACAACTGAACCTAAAACAAACAAAAATATACAAGCAAGCAGAACAGGAACAGAATCACACAAATGGAGATCACATGGAGGGTTATCAGTGGGGAGGGGGAGAGGGTATGGGGGAAAGGTACAGGGAATAAGTAGCATAAATGGTAGGTATAAAATAGACAGGGGGAGGTTAAGAATAGTGTAGGAAATGTAGAAGCCAAAGAACTTATATGTATGACCCATGGACATGAACTAAGGTGGGGTGGGGGGATGCGGGTGGGAGGGGTGTGCAGGGCAGAGAGGAATAAAGGGGGCAAAATGGGACAACTGTAATAGCATAACCAATAGAATATATTTTTAAAAAGTAATAAATCTTTAAAAAAGAAGAAAGAAAACAAGCATTCAGAGGTGAAAATGCAAACTGATTAGTTTAGATGATGAGGGTAAGGCAAACCCTTAATCTCAAACCCTGGTTTTTTTGTTTTTGGTTCCCCACTAAGGTGATTTGGAGAGTTTTGCTGATTGCTGTGAACATCTGGAGCTGCGTTGTCCTATGACATTCTATGAATCTGATTTCACTCCTCGTAAGCTAATATTTCAAACAGTCAAAGAGTATAGATTTTCAACATGAGCCAAGTAATAACATAATCCCTCGGGTGTTAATTTGAGGAAGAGGCGCCTAAGCATACAATCAGCAGAATGTATGTCAGGGTCTCGTAGTCCCAGTATTTGAGAGAGAGCATGTGAACTGAGTCACCTCCGGTGGCCGACAGACGATGGAGCTCTGCTCATGCAGGCTGCGGCTGAAGCCGTTGTTTCACGAGCGAATCAGTGCTTGCAAAAAAAAGAACATTTAACTTTATTTAACTGTAATTAATTTAAATTTAGGTAACCATATTTCACTAGTATCTATCGTCTCGAACAATGTGAGGTCAGAGAAAAAATTCAACAACCTTATCAATAACTGGATGCCACATACCACAATGCTTGTTAATCTGTTCATCAAAGGGACGCAGTGACAGTAGTCCCTGAAGGCACCAATGAAGCCAACATGTGTTAATTCACCATTGTTCTCCCAGAGCCATCTTGTCTGTGGAAAAGGTGAGTGGAGAAGTTCACTGTGGAGCTGCTAAAAGTTATTGTCCTTCTTATTTTAAGGTTTTGATGTTCACCCTGATTTATGAAATCCCTCCTGTGGTGTGGTACTATAGTTTACTTCCTATTTTGTTAGCAAGGGGGTGCTCCTGTCCTTGTTTTAAAGCCACTTTTCCCTGCCAGGTTGAGCACCGATGAAATCCACCCTCTGGCACATCCACAGGTGTTTGTTGATATAAATTGAAAAAACATCTGTAGTTATCTTGGTAAGATTTCTTATTCCAGGTTGCTCTGTAATTGTTCTGTTTTGAATATTCAACTGTATACGCTGCTCTCGGGCACTATTTAGAGGTCTGAGCCACTTAAGGTTGGGAGAGATTGGTGCAGGAGGATGATACATGTGTTTGTTCAACACAAGCATATGGTCTGAAACCAGGAATGAGTTGCTTTATCTAAAAATGTTTGCTTTTGCACACAGGAAACTTAATGGAGTTCAGAGCCTAGGGTATTTGAAGTCGAGTCCTCTCAAATCTTTCTATTTCAAAATTTCAGTGTACCGTTCATTCCTAAACAAAGACCCAATTGGACTCAGAATCACGGCAAGATTGAGATCAGAAGTTCCTGTTGTAATTTAGACTTCAAGACCAGGTTCTCTCTCTTGTTATTTTGTTAAATTTGCCCAATAATCAAGATGGCTGTTATGCCTTTAACAATGAAAGAGAAAGCTCAGCTTCTGACCATGCCTTGAGCAGAGAATATAAAGGTCTGAGATGGCCATGGATTCTTTTTTGCTGTTTTCTTCATCATTTCTGCTGCAGTAGCCAATATTCCCCCCAGTCCTTGCATTCAAGTCAAACACATGGTGCCATGAGAAATCAGGGCCAGTCAGATCTGCCCTTCCAATAAGCACTTCATTCCAGGTGACCTGTGTCTTGTTAAGTCACACCCAAATCCCCCGTGTCTTCGAAACCGCTAGATCAGATGACGTACACTAGATTCACGTTCCTTAGGGTGTGTCAGCTGTAGTCACTTTTGGAGTGATTATTACCACTGAAAATGTTGCAGCTAAAGGACACAGTGCAGAAAGACAAACTGTCTGAACTAGTTCAAGCTCATGTCTAAGCCTGTGTAGTCATGGGCTACCACAGGGCGTTAGCTTCCTGATCCCCAAGTCATTTTGGAGATGACATTTGCCATCAATTCCCAAACAAGAGCTTTTATTTTCCTTCTGAACCTGCCGCTCCCTGAGTATCTCCTCGGAGTAAAAAGTACCATCATTCTTCCAATGTCAGGATGTGTCTTCCAATCTTGGAGTAAAGTTTTTTTTTAGTAATTTTGGATCCTTTATTTCTCTCACTCCCCACATGCCATTTATCTGCAGCTCCTCTTGGCTCTTTCTCTGAAATGTGTCCATATTCTGAGAACTTCTCACCACCCACAGTCACCACTCTAATCTACCAGCCTTTTCCTCCAGATCCCTCAACCCGTTTACGTTTGTTCACTCTGATGTCCACAGTGCACCAGACAGAGCCCTTTGGAACACAGACCAGGCACTGCTCTCCCCTGTTAATGTATCTAATGTGTGCTAGAATTATCTAATGTGTTCTTATCATCACATTAAAATTAATTTGAAATCATGCCATTGTGGAGAAGACCCCATGTGCTCTTGCCAGCATGGTCTGGTTGCGGGGTACCCATCCGCCTGTCTTTCACTCTGCCATTCCCGTGAGGCACACCCACATCTCTGCTTTTGCTCAAAAATGCTCAGCTATACATTTTTAATATTCTCCCCTTTATCCAAAGATAGCTCTTTTCTTCATATGGGTTATTCCTCACTTTCAAGTCTACTCTCAAAGACTCTGTTTTCTATGTGAAAATGGTATTTTGAATGATTCATTATTCCCTTACTGTGTTCTATTGGGAATACCAGTTGTGTTCTTTCTAATATTACTGTTTGTAATTAATTCATTGGTTATTTACTGATTTGTTTCTGTATTTTGTTCCATAAAACATGTAAGGGTAAGGATCAGGCTGTTTTCATTGCTGTATGTTCGGGTCCCCAATAACTGCTTTATAATTTATATGATTGTTAAATGGATGAATGCATTATGTCACAAGTATTAGTTTCATAAGTTTTATATTAAAATGCCCCATACTTGCAATATGGAACAGATAATTCTGAATAAATAAAGCTGAACATTTATTTTTTGTAAAATATTCTGGAAAGCATCAGCAGGCTAACCAAGCCCCGAAGAGTTACAGGACAGGACTAAGGAGCCTGTAGTACAATAGCTTCTGTGTGAGCCTGGTGTCTCAGGCAGCTCAGGCAGCTAACGCAAAGCACGGCAGACCGCGGGGCGTGTGAACGACAGAAGCCTATTTCCCACAGTTCCGGGAGCTGGAAGTTTGATCAAGGCCAAGGTAGCAGCAGGGGTAGGTTTCGGGGGGTTGGGGGGCCTTCCTCTGAATGCCAGACTGCTGACATCTTGTGTCCTCCCAGGGCAGAACGGCAGCCAAGAGCTCCCGGGCATCTCTTTACAAGAACGCTGATCTCCCCAGGTTCCCACAACCCCACCGAGCACCAACTCCCAGGACGGGGGCGTCACTCAGAGAAAAAAGGGAAAAACTTGCCATTGTCCCAGACTCTGTTCTAGAGCCCTGGCTCAAAGATTTTATCTGGGTGGAAAAACAGGCTATAAAAGAGATAGCTCCCAATCCCCTCCCAAAAGAATGGAATTTGCTTTTTGAGAGGGTGAACATTTCAAATCAAAAGGTCGTCTGTGCTTGCCTCTTCTAATGTCTTCCTTAATAGTCAATGACCCAAATGTCCTCCTTAAGAAACTAGGAAAATAAGGACAAACTAGGTTCGAGTAAGCATTAGGAAGTAAATTTTTAAAAAGTCTTACAGATTGAAAAATAATAATAAATACCTTGTTCACATGCAAACCTGCCTGGCTACATCAACTATCTCAAGGAAAAAATCTAGAGTGCTGTGTGCATTCTTTCTCACAATTAGTGAAGAATTTCCTCCGTAGATACGAAGAGTGGTATGGAGGTCTGAGAAAACCTTTAGGCCTAGGACTTCTTTTATCACAGTAGCCACGTGTGCCTCTGTGTGTGTGTGTGGAGAAAAAATAGATGTTCTTAGTACACGTTGTTGCTTGTATTATTAAAAGTAAGACATCAACAAACAATAGAATATATTCTCTAATAAAAAATTATGGGGCTTCTCATATTTGCCTCCCTCACTCCTAACTTCTTCTTCATGGCCACAATCTGTGTTATTTTTGAAGATTCTTTGGAAATGGGTAGAGACAGAAGAATAAAGGTTGTTTTAACCTATAGGTAAATAGGCCTGTCTAACTATGGTAGATAAAAGAATGGCACTCCACAAATAATTGTATGTAGAGTTAAAATTGCTGATTAACGAACTTAAAAATAGATTCTTCTGGAGGGTGGGCCCAGGATAATCACAAGGCCCTCTGTAAGTGGAAGACATTGACAGAAGGGAACTCAACGGTATTGTTAAGACTCTTGGTGTGGGGAAGGGTGATGTCTTTCTTTTAGGAAAGACCAGAAAATTCGATTGTCATACATGTAGACTTTATTGCTGTGAAATGATCAGGTATAATTTTGTAAGCTAAACAAGCCATCTCACCTGCTGCCCATTTTAGAGATTGTTGATTAAGTTAAATAAAGGAAGAGTGCGCCTTCAAATAAACAGACGAAATCAGACCTTTCAAAACACTTGTCACTAAAAAATGGTTTGTTGCAACTGCACATAGGTTAAAAATGTATGCCACAATTTGAGTGGAAAAATTAGCTCTCAGGGGTTGCAATTACTAGCCTACTTAGTTGCCATGGTGACCACACAGCCTATGGATTTGTTAGATAAAGACATCAAAGGTGCCGAGAAGGGACCATATACTTTTTGAATCACATGCCAAGTGTCAAATCTTTTGCAGTTCTCCTGCGAAACATATGTGTGTGTGTGTGTGTGTGTGTCTGTGTGTGTGTGTGTGTGTGTCTGTGTCTGTGTATGTATCTGGATTCGGAGGTGATGGATTGACAAGAGGAGCAAGGCTTTGGAAGAATGAAAAAGGGAAAATTACTAGAAATGTTTAAAGAAAATAGGTGCATATTCAAAAATAACTTGAACATTAACATCAAATTGTGTATTAACAGCTCCTTAGGTTTGGTGCAAATTTTTAGGTGGAAGAATGAAGCCAAGCAATTGGGGCATCCTTCACAGTCTGGAAAAATTAAAGAAACAGATTTTCCCATAAACTGTCCAGAAGAAATGTGGCCCTGATGCTGATCTTGATTGTAGACCCTCAGGTCCTATTTCAGACTCTGACCTCCAGAACTCTATGGCAATAAAATTGCTTTGTTTTAAGCTGTCAAGTTTGTGGAAATTTGCTACAGCCGCAACAGGAAACTAACACACTAATACACTAAGCACAAGAGATGGGTCTATAATTTATCACCAGTCCTAAGCCAGCAACCCTGTCATCTCCATGGTCGGACGTCTGAAACTGTGGGGGCGAGGACATAGGCTCTCTTCTCGTGCACATAGGTGAGTATAGCAAATTCACACCAAAATAATGCAAATAAAAAGAACCGATTTATTTATACTCAGGCTTAATTTAATCTTTAAAAAGTAAATACAATTCAAAGATTATTAACTTTGGAGAAGTGAGGTTAAAATGAACAATAAAAGCATAGAAGCTTACATTTTTAATTTTCATTGTACGGTCAATAAGGATGAGGTAGTGAAAATGAACACAAATAAATAAAGGTGATAATTCAGGAAGCTGGAAAGGCAGCTTAAGCTACAAAACTGTATATAACTTGTGAGCACTTAGAGACATTGATTGATGAACTATAAAGCTGCTGGCTTAGCCAAGGCATAAAGTGAGAGCCGCTGAGGTTTGCAAATGTGTAATCTCCCTGTAGAAAAGCAGGGGAAAAGACATCTCAGCATAATAAGAAGACTAATCTATTAAAGACTTAAGACTTGATCCATTTATCCTTGTAATTCAAACGCTAATTCAAATACTGACCTGATAGATTGTGTTAACAACCATTTCTGATTACCATGGCACACCTGGAATTCTCTTATCTAAAACATTGTCATTCTTGGACTTTCTCTTTTCCAACCAAGAATGGTTTAACTGCAGTCTTAGGGTAGTTTCTTCTGAGAATTCTTTCTCTCTACATGGGTGAGGAGGAATATACTGTCACCCCAGAGATCACAGATTAAATGCAATGCGCATTAGAATATCGAGTTTCAATCACCAGCTTCAACTCATGGATTGATTTTGCTAAATTTTCTCCTCCTCAATTTTGTGTCCTCATTCACCTAAGTAATTAATTTTCCCTGTGTCCTTTATCCTGAAGACTGGTGCCTTCTAATTTTCTGTACCCTCATGTCTATGACACAGCATTAAAAAAGTCAATTCCCTTGGATTTCTGCATAGATATGCCTAACTGATATCCCTATAGATAAAAAGGATAATTTTTCTGACTGTGGGCTGACACATGCTGTTGTCAAAATACACAATAATTATCCGTGTAATTGACTAATTGGTTTTACTAGTAAACGTGGACTTGATTCTACTTTCTTGTCCCAACTAAAGACAGTTTTTTTCATTTCACTTCTTTACTTAAAAGAACAGGAAGAAGGACAACATATACATTTTAGAAAAATTACTCTGGTAGTAGTAAGGATGGAACAATGATCAAATCATGCGCAAAATTGGAGGTGAAATGAAAAAATATTCAGTATTACAATATTCTATCACATCATATCTCAAAGGTTGTGTAAAGCTCAACTATTTTAACTAAAACTCTGCTTTTGTCATTTTGGGAAAAATCAAAGTAAGGGAAAAAATTGTATTATCTCTTCCCCCCATTGTTTAAAGATGTACAATGATGCCCACAAGTACACGTGCCAAAAAGGGAGGGAAACGTAGCATCACCGGGACTGGAAAAAGTTCACCTCACATTCTACAAGCGTGTAATTTCAAAATGAAATTATGTAAATTGAACCATATTGAAAACTGCCACCCATGATTCCATACAAGACAAACTATAATTTCATGAGAAATTAAATAGAGAAAATTCTGAAGGAAACACCACCAAGCATTATGCATATTGGCACCAAGACAAATCCAGTCGTGGGATATAGGCACTCAGTGCCGTTTGCTGTCCTGAAACAGAAGGATCTGAGGTGACAGGTGAGAAGTGTATGGGTACATCACCAAAGAGAATGTCGGTATGAGGTCACACCTCCTTCAGACAACGTCTGTTACTCAGGTGACCCTCAAATACCATGTCGAACATAAAGCATATTTCAAAACTAAGGAAAGCAGTTCTATAGTGAGGTTGTGCTGGGAATTCAAGACTTGACAATTTCTCACTGTCCACATAGCACTCTCCATCAGCAGGCTTCCCTGAGCGACTCGGGACCGGGCCACAGGCTGCCGGGCACTCGTACCGGAACGCAACCAGGGGAGCTTGGAAAGGGGACTGAATGCCCTGTGTTGACTTTCATAGTAACAGCAAAGCTGGCCTTGGAGTCCAGGAATTTTGACCCAGTGGTTTATTTTTCTTAACCTTTCCATGTGTGTGCCTTCCCAATAGAAGATGAACTGGATTGTATCTCTCCGGGACCAACTGGCCTATTTTTCTGGAGTCTGGGCTCTTTCACAATCCGAGGGTAATGAACACTCTTCTGAAAAGTTTGATGCAGCTGGATCCCTGCCAGTCAAGGACTCTGAACCATATTGTAAAGCTGTCTTAGTCTCTACATCCAAGAAATTACATAGAGATGGATTTCCCTTGCTGGGAAATTTTCCCTTGTTGAATCTGGGTTGCATGGCAAGCCATACATAACTTCCTGGAGGCCTGGTGTTGCCCAACCTCGTGGCCCTGGGAACACCTGCGCCAGAATCAGCTGGAGGGCTTGTTAGAGGTCTGCACGTCAGCCTGATTCAACAGGGTTGGCATCAGGGTTTAAACTACTGAATCACAAGTGGTCCTATTGATACAAATTACCTGAAGTGCCCCAGGTGTAGGGGGCTTTGGGCAACAAAGGCAGTGTAATGTGCCCTGGAAGTGGAGTTTTTAGTGTATTTAGAATCCACGCACTAAATAACCTAAGCTTCCACTCTTACGTCAGATTGTCCCATGGAACTAAGAAAGGCTACCCAACAGGAAGAGCTGGTTATTGTCCAAACATGCGCTGCAGGGTGCTCTTGTGTACAATGTTATAACCCACGTAGTAATGTGAGGCGTAGAGAATCCTTGTCAGAACAACAGCAAGTCATCAGAGGAAAAGGTGTAAAGCAAATACATCAACAACCAAATGATTCTTCGACCAAATACCAAGGAACTCTAAGATGTAAAAACTATGATTTGATTGCAATGTGTGGAAAAAAACAATGATTTTAGTCAACAAAATATAGGCCCAGATGCAGAGTGTCAACACAAGATAGCAAGCTAACTCATCCCAGGCTTGGGGCCCTACCTGAAAATGAGGACAAAGACATTGGCATAATTTTAAAAATATTCATGAGCTTGAGAACCCAGAAATAGACCCACAGACATATATTCAACTAATTTTTGATAGATGCAAAATCAATTCAATGAGTACGGGTGATATTTCTAATAAATTGTGCTGGATCTATTACTGTACATACCCAGGCAATGCACACACACACACACACACACACACACACACACACACACAAACCAGCCAAGCAACCTTGACTAAAAACTTGTATCTTGCACAAAAGTTAACTCAAATCTGATTATAAATTTAAATGTAAAATAAAAACCATAGAACTTTCAGAAAAGCTGGAAAACATCTTTGGGCCCCAGAGCAAGGCAAAGAAGTGTTAGACATGATACAAAATCTTTAAAAGTATGACTATTCGATCATTTATTTAATTCATTCCTTTGACAAGTTGTTATTGTTTATGTCCTCTCAAAATCTATACATTGAGACTTAATGCTGAAAGTGATGGCAGGAGGCAGAGCCTTTGCTTAGCTCATGAGGGTGGAGCCTCACAAATGGGATTAGGGCCCTTATAGAGGAGGCCCGGCAGAGCTCCCTCATCCCCTCTACCAGGTGAAGTTACAGAAAAATAGAGCTGTCTGAACCAGGAAACTCTCCAAGACACCAAATCTGTAAAAAGCTGTGAAATATAAATGTCTACTGTTTATGAGCCACCCAGGTGATGCTATTTTGCTACTACAGCCTGAACAGGTTAGCAGCAGTCCATGTTTCTGACTTTAAATCAAACGTGTGATGGGCAAGGCCTTACTTTCCACCTTAAACTCACATCACGGCTTACTTCAGTTCCTTTAGTTTCTTTCTTTTAAACCAAGGTTTCACAATCTTTCTGCGACCCTCCTTGAAATGAGTTTTGAGTACATATGCAATGAGCTTTTAAGGAAATTTATATGATATGGATAATGTATTTTTGAGTCCTTGAGTATTGGAGAAATACGTTCTACCACCTTTACACATAAATGGTTTTTGACTGATTACAGATTTTCCCAGGGAGTCGGCTTCCTTGCCAAAACCGTATAGGCGCTGCCCTGTGGACTTTGGGCAAGACTTACTGCAGAGGAGAACAGACAAAAAAAGTGTCTGCATTTTGTGAAACTTGTTACATTTGCCTGGAAATAATGACTGAGAACTCAGTCCCACCCAACACTGCCACTACTTTTTTGTCTATTTTGGTAAGCTCCTGTATTTATTTTTCAGTCAAAACAATTTATTTTCCTAGTATATCCTTATAACCTTTAATTTTTATTTTGAAAACGCATGGAATGCATAATCCAGACATCTTCTAAAAGAAAGCCTGTTCTCTAAAAGCAGAGGTTTCAAAAAGTTGTGTTGTCATGAACTAAAAAAATATGTAAAGGCTGCACCAATGAGCAGATACAAGGCAGAGGTTCACAAACCGTTTTGCTAGATTTCCAAAACCTTCCACGGGGTTTTGATGACCCAAGACTCACAGCGAGTGTTCTCTCCCTTTGTCAAGCTTTCTTTTTTTTCTTCCAGACTCCACTTGACTGTTTGTGCCATGAACTGTTGCTCTGGAAATTTTGTTACATGCCTATATACCAATCAGGGCCTCTACCGGTACCAAGACCCTTTCTAGAATATTCATTGCATGACTAGGTAAGCCAATGGCAGTAGCATAATGTGGTCCATCCCACTGATGCTCCACAATCACCTTAGATGACTGCATGGGTGGGCCAGAGCTATGTCCAGTGGAGTGGGGACTCTGTGTCCCTGCTTCTAGCCCTTCTTCTTTGGCATGGTTTTATATTTGTACTTTTTCATTGTGAAAAATCAATACAGATGCAGTATTTGCCAAAACAAAAATGGCACTGTGGTCTCTTGGTCCTTCTCTTCATGCACCTGGCACTGGTGGAGGCTCCCTGTCACATTTAAAGCTGGTGGACAGGTGGGCGTGCACATCTTCTAACCTGATTAACGGTCTCTAGCAGGCACTCAGCTTCTGCTGTACCTGCACAATGCCCCATCCCAGCTGGCTCCAGAAAGCCGTTCCACACTTTACGTGTGGTGACATTAGCTTTGGAGGAGACACCTGGATCCCCTTCCACTCTATGGACATTCACATATACCTCAGGACAAGCTTGACAAAAGAAGAAGATGAAAACTTCATCAGCAGCTCTAGATTTTCTAAAACAGCACACCAAAGTTCTCAGATAATTTGGGTCAAAGCAGCGGAAATGGTGCTAGTTATACAGAATGGCAAACAGGAAGCACTGAAATTCACCTCTGCTAGAAAATGAAGAATTAGTTAGGTCTATCTTATAAATCCAAGTCCTGCAAATTGAGATCACAATTAGATATGGTTTCTGCAACCATAATGTTGTCAAAATGCAAGACGTCTCACCATGCATGTGCCAACATGCATGTGGCATAAGGGTGCTCACGCACTTCTGAGAGGGGTGAGAATTTGGAAAGGTTTCTGGAGGCTGGGAGCAGAAGAGGTTGAGAGGGAGAAAGTTCTGGGTGTCTGGACCACCTGGAGAGCACTTCCATGGATTTTACTTTCAGCTTCCACACTGGTTTCTTGTGCTAAAAGCAAACACGCACGTGCACACACAATCCTAATGTTTTGCACATGAGAAGAGAAAAAATAACTATTTTGAAATATGCCAGATCATTCTCCAGAGCACATGTCTATTCTCCACGGGAAACTACTAGACCAAACCTTACTGACCTAAGGGAAGGGACATCAGCCAATGCAGCCCCCTCTGCTCTTCTCTTTCATCAAAGGAAAAAAACAAGTCTATGAACCACTTCAGAGGGTCACAGCCCAGAGACTCAGGCCCATTAAAAGACTGAAATGTAATCATAGGTAAGTTGTTAGAGACACCTGAAGACAACAGACAAAAGGACATGAATAAGGACACTGAAGGAAACTAGCCTCTGGCAAACCTACAGCTACAGCCACCTGTAAACAGCACAGCTCAGAGGCAGATGAACATAAAGGCTTAAAGGCCTATTTACTTTAGGTTCTATTACCTTATTTATTATGTCCAGCTTTCAAGGCAAAGCTGACATGGTAAAGGCAAGGAAAAAACACGGTCCCAAGAGACAAAACAAGCACTAAGACCAAACTCAAGCAGGACAGATTTTAGAATTATACAATAGGAATTTCAAATCACTAAGATTAATGTGTTAAAGACACTAATGGGAAAAGTAGATAAAATGAGAGAACATCTGAGTAAAGTAAGCAGAGGTGGAAGAACTAAGATTCAAAAGAAAAGGAAAAAATACACTGTAATAGGAAGGAAGAATGGTCTCGTCAATATACTGGACATGATCCTCTCTCATCACTCCTGTTCAGCATCATACCTGAAGCCTATAATAAGTCTAAAACAACAAAGAAGGCATACAGATGTGAAAGTAAGAACCGCAACTATCTTTGTTTATAGATGACATGACTGTAATCCCAAAAGAGAATCACCAAAAAAATTCCTGGAGCAAATAAGTGAGTATAACAAGACTGCAAGATATAAGGTTAATAAGCAAAGGTTACTTGCTAGTCCAATACACAAGTAATGAACAAGTAGAATTTGAGGGTTTTTTTAAGAAGCAATTTTGAACAGCTCCAAATAGTAAAAAAAAAAAAAAAAAAAAAAAAAAGCTGTAGAATATGGAATGACATGGAGAAACCGTAAGTGTCTATTTCTGTGTGAAGGATGACAATCAGAAAAGGCTGCATGCTGAACAACTCACATTATAAGACATACTGGAAAACACAAAATTACAGAGACAGTAAAAGACAGTGATTACCAGGCATTTGGGGAAGAAGTTGAAAGTGAAAAGTACAGGAAATTTTTAAGGTAGTGAAATCATAATACATAATATTATTCATTTGTCAAAAAACCTTTGAACCTCACAGCATAAAGATTAAAATTTGATGCAAGCAAATAAAACATATTGAGGATGTTGGGTCATCTCATAAAGCAGGCAGACTGACACCAGAACCTATTTAACAAGTGTAGGACCCACCAGCACCAAAGGGTGCAGGAGGCCAAGTGGCCAACCAGAGTAACTTGGGTAAGAGTGAAATCTAAGGTGAAAGACAAAACGGACCTGACGTAAGCGTTGTGCCCTCATAGGTAAAGTTTTCCTACAGTGCACAGGTTTATCCCACTACACACGTACGACTGAATACTCAAGTAATTGGAGAGTAGAGGAAGGGAGCTAGGTCTCTCACTCATGGAACGGGAATTTACAGAAAGGCAAAGGGAAAAAGCCAGAATGACCCATGTGCTTATACCCATTCTTAATACAAGATAAATGCTTATGGTTGTATATGGGAGTATTTACAGATGTATGCATATACATGGTTTGTGTGCAACACATGCAGGGATGACCTAAAAGAAATGGCACCCTGGGAACGATGGGCACAGTCAGTGTCCATTTCTCAGTGTTTAATAGCCCCCTTGAGTAAAAGGAACCTTGAATAAAAGGCCCTTTGGAGAAATGGTAGCTCTTAGGACTGAGGCATGAAATGTAAAGATGAGCCTAGACCACGCTGCAGTACCAGAAAGTAAGGATGTCCTCAGATCATCAAAAAATCTCTCAAAGATGTCAATGTGCCGAAGGGGTGCATGCGCACACTGAAGGAGCTCCCAATGGCAAAGCCCAAACGATCTGAACAACAAAATAAATGTTTGGATTTAAACCTGAAATTTACAACCAATATTCAAATATTCATGTTATAAATTAACAAATAGGGATGAGACAAAACTCCAGAGCAGAAGAATTCAAAATAAATTATGTAGATACACCACTGTAAATGAGGCAGGGCACACTTTTCTTAAATGTGATCTGTGAATGGGAACTTCTTTCTAAAGAAGACAAAGCAGAGCAGGGTGGGAAAGGCGTCACTGAACAGCAAAGGAGCCTGACAAACACTACTGCCTCAGCCAGGTCAATGCTGGTGGTCACAATAACATTGGTAATATGACTCCTCGATGCAATGAAATCAGCCATCTTTCACCCAGAACCCAGAATCCCAGTACAACCATAAAAATATCAGGAAAGTTATAATTGTGGAACAGCCTAAAATATACTTGACTGGTAGTTCTCAAAATTGTCAAGTCTAAGAAAGTATCACATTCCAAAGGAGCCTGATGAGACTTGACAAGTAAGTGTAATAAGGTGGCCACAGTCAAATCTTGGAACAGATTAAGGACATTAGGTTAAAACTAAGGAAATCTGAATAAACTATGGACATTGTGTGACAATATTGGTTCACTAATCATAACAAATGAACCACACTTATTAAATAATATGTTAATGCAGTAGGAAATTGTGTGCAGGGTTATATTAGAACTCTGTATTATCTGTTAATTTTTTCTCTGTAAATCTAAAAGTCTTCTACAAAATAAAATCTATGAGCAAAACAGTAACTAAAATGATTATTTTATTGACTTATAAGTTTTTAAAGAGAAGGTAATGGGAAGTATAAAACAAACAGAAACCCTTCATTGGGAAGGACATTGTGGAATAAAGATGTAGGGAAAGCAGTATGGAAAGAATCCCAGTTCATTTAGAGAGCCCATGACAAAATGATGCACGACTTAATTTAAAAAGCGGGGGAGGGGAGGGAGGGGAGAGAGAGAGAGGGAAATGCAACCCACAGAGTAAAGAAAACAAAGGAGTTAAAAAGAATCAAGGACTGTAATTACGTTTTGAAAGAACTTTGGTTGTGTATACTGACACAGGTATCCGACTAGAATTATTTAGGACAAAAGCCTGGACTAAAAATTCTTTGCTCATTCACATTTCAAACAGCCTGCCGCCTTCCAGCTAGTGGCTCCAGCAGGGAGACGGCAGGGAAGCCGGCTCTGCAGAAAGCATGTCCCAGAGGCCATTCCAGGAGCGCCCAGGAGGAGAGCTGGTGAGCGGGACCCTCTCCGGGGGCTGCGGGGGGGCCTGGCAGGGGCTGGTGAAAGGCCTGCCCCGAACTTCTGCAGAGGCCTTCACCAGTCTGAGCCATGGCGTTCGTTGGTAGGAGCCCTAGATAGCTATTAAACGAGCCATCTTGCTCTCTTGTTAAATGAGCAAGAGAGATGTTTTTATCACACCCTCGTGGTTTTGGTGTTACTCCAGCAGTAAGTACGCTGTATGCAGTCAATCGGGTGGCTTAAAAACAATACGAGCCACGCCGGTTTGTGCAGGCAAATGTGAGTGCTGTGCGGCTCCCTCGGGTTTCAGGGATGCGGGGCCTCTCCTCTGGGTTCCAAAGGCCAGCGAGTGGAAGGATGACGCTGGACGAAACTGAAAGAGACCCGGGTTTCCTGCCCCCTAACCCTTCAAGCAGAGATGCTTCGAATCTTCCTCTTTCTTATATTGACATTTAAAGGTGTATTTAAAGAAAGGACATACTCACATGAAGTCGGAGCACTATTATAATTACGGTCATGAAAAACTGCGCTAAAGATGCAGTCAAAACCTTCAAAACTAGGAAATTAGAGGGAACAGGTACGTTGGCTCACTTCTCTCTGAAGAGTTGTGGATCCCTGCTGCTGATGAGGTTGACTGACGTTTCACTCTGCAAAATAAGAAATACCATTTTGAGCTTAGCACATTCTCCTTTGGAAAGACGAGGAAATTCAGCGTCAGCGGGAGCTCTGGCCCAGCAGAAACCGAGGCGATGAGCATTCTCTTTACAGCAGAAACCTCGGCAAAATGATGGGCCTGACACAAAATAAGGAATGCAGAACAAGGAATGCCGGCTCCCAGCCGAAGCTCTCTAACCACAAATGTCACGGTCATATAATCTGGTGCCAGGGTATATTTGGTAAAAGAAAAATAAATATAAATTTAGAAGGCTTAAATTATAACCAAATTCTGTTAAACAATGCTTAAATGCGTCCTTGGTAAGTAAGAAAATCATAATCCTAAGTTTTCCAGAAAATTCCTGCTTATAGCAGTGTCTTCACAGTTCCAAAGAAACAATCTGGACGTCTCCTAAGTTTCAGTCCTTTGCGTCCTGGAGAGGAAAAGAATATGCATTTGCCTGGCATCCCACAGGCACTGATTTGAATGAATAAACATTGGTCACTGATAGTAAAAATGTCTTGGCTATTGAGAAATCCCTTTGTCTCAAGTGGTGCAAGAAGGATATCAGAAGGAGTTGGATATTAATTACCTGTCTTCGTCAATCACACTACCAGCCTTCTCTTTAGTCACTCATGTTATGCTCTATTTATACCGTTGAAACTTTGAAGACGGAAATATCACATCTACCTAAACAAAGGCAAAATGAGATTTCTAACTATGGAGTACACGATGTAATCGGCTCCGGACAGATCCAGTTCCCTGTAGGTTCCAAAAGCTGCCTGAAATCATGTGGATGTACAGGACAAACGTGATTTCATGTGTCGTCATCGTCTCTCAGTATGTAGTGAGGGTCTCGGTGGGGACCTAGAAGTCCTTTCTCGGCACCCAGATGCAGGCTTCCACTGCAGCCTTGACTCCCACCCGTGCCCTGATTTGAGGACTCATCACCACTTGTGGAAACTGAAGTTTTCTCATCAGTCAAGGGTGAATAATGATGCCCGTCACATGTGGTATTTCCTAAAACAGCAAGAGCATATCTGGTGAGCATAAATAAGCAAAAATCTTGAGGATAAAATTTAAAGTGTTTTCTTACAAAATCAGAGTGAAGTTTTGGTAAGGATTTATTAAGAGTAGGTCAAAATTTTAGCAGAATCTCATACCTGTAAACATATATGTATTCTGATAATAGACTTTCTTGAAGATAAAGAAAAAGAACAAGTCAAACATTGACAGATATGTAACAAAATAATTTTTCTCCAAGGTATCACTGTTTGACCTAAATTTTGAGTTTACTATTTTTCTAGGCAATTAAGAAAATCAAATATTCAACTAATCAAGCACAAATAAAAGTATTATGTAGTAAAGATAAATAAAATTCTGTGGACAAATCAAGTTAACCATTATCAAAACCAAGATTATTTTAGAAATTCTAGGATATTTACAATATATTGTTAAAAAATGCCCAAAAAAGGTAATGAATAGAGTCACTATATTTTAAACAAACATCATTGGAGATAAATATTCGCCAAACACTGTGCTAAATACTTGGGATCTAATGGTGGAAAAGCACAGCTCCTGCTGTCTGCTTAGAAAAGAAGATACATGAGCAAAGCAATACTTTCAAAACCATGTGATAAATGGATAATTCCAAAATGCTTTGCCATGTGCAAGATTTTATAAGACTCAGAGGAGCTTCTGAGGTTAGATAAAAAATTTCCTTATCTACTTAAATAGGAATCAAATTTTTAAGAGAAATTTTATAAACCATATCCTAATATTTTCAGCACTTTTAACTGGCTACATGTCTTTGCCCAACACAAATTCCCTTTAGTCTTATTTTCAGAACTATGATAAGAAGTTTACACTAAATTCAAATTACCTCATGCTGTGGGTAACTGTTCCATTGAAAAGTCGTTATTGTTTCTATTAGTTAGAGAAACTTAACCATAGGCAAAGCATGACCAAGGTTCCCAATATGTAGACAACTTATTTCATTGGCTAAGATACATTTAAGCACCATGCTAGGCACTTTGATGGCAACTAACAAATATGTTCAGGAGATGCATTCTAATAACAGAAAATCATAAAAGGATATATTGAATTTTGCTAGAATACAGGAAAATTAGAGCACACTTGATTGTAGGTTGTTTATTTTAGTTTTGGCAGTTTAGTTTCACCCTTTAAAGGAATAAAAAATAAAT